>JAXIVJ010005665.1:20000-55000 GCA_036785665.1 Chirona hameri
GTGCTCAGATGTTCCAAAATGACCATGGTAATTTGGGCAGCTAATCACTGTCTAATCACCGGCAGCATGTCACCAGCTAATCACAATCAGTCAAAACAAAAAATAACAAATACATATGTTGAATAATTTTACCACACCGATCAACGGACATGTTTGTATAGGTATACCGATGCATACACCAACAGTTGCCTCTGCAGCACCTGATACACCTTATATTGCAGCACTTTATGCTCTCGATTCACCCACAACTCACACCCCAGTGATGGCATGTCCGCTCGTCCTCATTCCTGTCGCCCGTCCTCGTTCCTGAGTGTTAACATCGAACTGTTCTCCACTCGTCCTCGCCCTACCTCCTCAGGTGTGAGGCACGCGCCACGCGGCGCCAGCACTTCTTTAACCGCAGCCCATGAATTGGTAAACAAGAGTCAAGGTGAGAGGTCAGCGCGACCGTGGCTGTCACCGGTTTCTGATGAATTCGTGTTTCTCCCCGCGGTGATTTGTATTTCTAGTGGCTGCTGACACCGGCGAGACTGAGCGTTGATTAGTGTCGGCACCGCCACGGGGAACAAACGCATCGCCAGCTAAAACACCGTCCACCGGGCGCGGCAAAACATGAACTGCGGGTCCTCTCCGCGGATGGATGTTGAATTAGAGTTTACAGTTTTAGCCACCAGATGTCGAAACTGAAAAATGCGAATAGTGCATAAACTACGAATGTACAGAAGCAGATCGAGGGTAGCCATCGGCGACATGCCACCCAAAATAACTGAAATCGGATAATAACACACTCTCTGATGCAAAAATTCAAGTAATCGCAAATACAAAAAAATGTAATAATAAATAACACAGTAGGTAAATGTAAATTTACGCATAAGGAAGTTTCCTTTTAGTTGGTTCGTAATGACACGGATGACAAATCTGATGTTTCTGGGATATTGCCAGACTTCCACGGCTCCCCCCCCCCTCACCAACTTATATGACCAATCTGGATCCATCAGTGCGAACAAACGAAATAAGCATTCAAAAGCTACCTTTTGCGCAAAGTAAAACGGATGTTTTTGCTGCAAGACTTTCAATAGTCTGCAAATCGTCAATACGAGTATTCGGCGATGCGGCTGAACACGACTGCGCAGATATTGGGGCGGTGCTACACTGCAGCGGAGGCGACTATTCACTGGGCCAGACGATCCACGACTGTACTTCCGCAATATGATTACATGATTTGCCACTGCTATTCAACATTGCCAACACATTTAGAAAATAAATTAATATATGGCGCGATAACGTCAATATGTGACATTCAACGTCAATATAATTCAGGCAACACAAGTCTCTTTTTAATGTGTGTAGTTCCCGAGCAATGCCCCGTTAGAATGCTTCTAAGAGCAGCAGTACGTATTTATTATTTTATTTAAAAAAAGTATTTCTACCCACTGCACACGAAAAGTAATCTCTCAAGCACAAAATTAAACGGAAAAGGTGCTGGTCCCGAAGGCTGAGAAAACATAAGGTAAGATAAAAGCAATAATATCCTCAAATTAATTATAAAGGTTTATGTATTCCACTTATAAAGCGACGTCCATTCACTGCGTATATATATATATATATATATATATATATATATATATATATATATATATATATATATATATATATATATATATATATATATATATATATATATATATATATATATTTATATATATATATATATATATATATATATATAATATATATATATATATATATATATATATATATATATATATATATATATATATATATATATATATATATATATATATATATATTATATATATATATATATATATTATATCATATATATATGGTGGAAATATATGGTATATTTCAACTCGATCATGCAAGTAGTTTCTGAGATACAAAAAAGAGTGCGCACGTGCAGAGGCGCCCCCACCCCTGACTTGTGGGAAAGTGGCGACTGAGGGGGTCCCTAACCACACACCAAATGTGCACACAATCTGCCCAGCCGTTGCGGAGTTTTTGCGAGAAAACACTTTTCAACACCACTCACGCGGCACGCGCCACGCGCAGTGATAATCATCCACATGAGTCGGCACCGGTCTCAAACAGGGTAGGTTGGATGGGGCTGCTCAGCAAAGAAGGCCGCTTGTCAATCAGTCGCGCGGTTGCAGAGATATGGACTTCTCAAAAGCGTCGCCACTGGCCGGGTCGGGCCGGGTCGGGTCGGGCCGCTCATATTCAGATTTTCCCTTACACCACGAAAGACGAGCGTGTGCTTCGCGCTCGCTCGTAATCGCAGGTTGCCATGCTATTTTTGAACCAATGAACAGTGATTATTTTATAAAAAGGCATCAACGGTAACGGTTCAGGTAGCAAAAATTGTTGCGCCGAGGCCATGTCCCCGATTTGTACAAAACTTTTCATGAATCCTTTGGCGAAGCATGGGAAAATGGAATTTGCCTTGCCCCAGTCATTTTCTGAGACTTCCATCAACTCTTCCCGTCACCATCGATTTCATAAACGTATCGCGCACCAGTCACGCATATAACACACATAGTAAAAACGTGCGAAAAACAGATGGACTCTGATAAAAGAGAGATACCAACTGTTCCCGCAGTAGTAGTCTTCCCGAGGTAGTCTCCGTAACAGACGAAAGTATATTGCAGGCGAGTCATAAAGAGTTGGCGTGACCAAACGTTCTTCTACTCGATGTGTCACGTCGTCACACTCGGTCACGTATACCCCATCACATAACCATCACTCGCTGTCTCGCTGCTCCCTCCCCCCCCCCCCCCCCCCCCCCACACACACACACAACCTTGTAGTAACCAAGGCGGGCCAGCTCCCAGAGGGCCGTATACGTTTAACGCATGCCGACCCCAGATTAGCATGCATATAACTACATAGAGTGATACGTGGAATGAATAGTGAGCAGATATTGTGTGAGGTGGCAGGCGATTTATCATTACAGCGCAGGATTGGAGGCGAATATCCATCGACGCATTTGGTGAGCAAGCCGATCGAGTGGTGTGGTGTAGAACTTTGTCAACCTCCAACTGTTACTCACCGATCGAGTGGTGTGGTGTAGAACTTTGTCAACCTCCAACTGTTACTCACCGATCGAGTGGTGTGGTGTAGAACTGTGTCAACCTCCAACTGTTTGTTACTCACTGGCTTGTGCATCGCTTGCATCGGAACAGCGATACTTCTCTTTTGTGTGGACTTCTCCGTGATGTTATCTGTCATGTCCAATGCATTGGCATACAAGCTATGCCCTCCACTCCCACAATTGCCTTGCCTCTACTCCGCCTCATTTGGTGCCCTGTCTTCTGGTCTGCCATATCCTACTCTCCATCGGTCACGCTTCGCAGTGTACTACTCGGCTGATTATAATACAGTCTGTTATGGTCCTGCCATGGTTTTAAGGACATGCAAAAACTAAATTCATGAGCTTCAGCTCAAAATATGTCCGGTAATTGTTGCTCACATCACTGCAGCAATGCATGCTGAATAATAAACACCCTAAGCCAGCAGCCAGCTTCACATTTCCATCGAAGCAGGCTCGCGTGTATTGCACTGGATTCTGGAAGCTCTCCAAATCCCAGCGCTGTGCACTGCAAGCTCTCCAAATCCCAGCGCTCGGAACGGGCCAACGCTTCAACGCTTATCGAAAGCCAACCCCTCAATGCGACATGCCGGCGCATTGAGCAGGATTCCGCGCTGCCAACCGATGTGAAATCAGTGAAGTATGAGAGAAAGTTCTGAACAATGCACACAATTAAACCATCTCCGTGCCGCCACTGCATCCAAGAATGGGGCTGTCGGCTGTGCATCACTTCAGCAGCGACAAGTGTTTTTCTTCCGAATCTAACCAATCCAGGGGCGGATCCAGGATTTTCTAAGGCAGAGGGCTTCAGGTCTGAGGGCGGCATATTTCCTCGGTGACGGGGGCGGCATGGTGTCTTCCGAGGGCGGCATAATGCCTTCCGAGGGCGGCGATGTACCTTCCGAGGGCGGCATAATGCGTTGTGAGACCGGCAAGATGTCTTCTGAGGGTGCCAGGGTGCCTTCCAAGAGTGCTACGATGCTGTTGGTAGACGCAAGGGCGCCCTGGCGGGCCTCCCGAAAACGCTACGGCGCCTTCGGCGCCGGCAAATCCTATACAAAAATGGCGTCGCGGCGCCCTCGGGCATCCCGGCGCCGAAGGCGCCGGGATGCCCGAGGGCGCCGTTTTCTAAGGCAGGGGCTTCAGCCCCTACGCCCCCCCCCCCCCTGGATCCGCCACTGAACCAATCAACAAGACCTGAAATTCTGGCGTCTGGTTGATGAAGGTTAACCGGATGCGAGGCCAGGAGACGTTCATAACAAACACACTACACTGATTGAAGGAATATTTGTTCGTGAAATTGGTCATTAAAGCGAAGATGGCACTATGCAAAACAATTCGAGTCGTGCTAGGCACACATAAAATAATCATAAACCAGAATATATTATTACATGGCTCCTTTGTAAATTAGCCATGTTATATTTTTTACTATTGACCGGTTATCTTCCTGCTAGAAGTAGCACACGCTTTTCTGACGTCATAGCGACGGGCAATAGTAAGTTGCTCGTGCATTGATATTCTGCCTTTTTACATTTCGATATTGTATTTTATTTGAGCCGGTCTCATGGCAAACGCCGCTTGTTGAGTCTCCATGCATTTTGGCAATATGTCCGAGCAACCCCGTTTTCATTTACTTGAGCCATATGAACTCGATGAGCTGCTGTTTTGTCGCAGATCGAAGAGTAGACACAGGGTTATCAAGTCGGCGGAAGACGCATTCCCAGAGTTTGTATGTACCAAGGGATTAACCATGCACGATGCTGGTCCCTGAAAACTGTACACCAGTAAGGACAAGTCAACACTGTGCTTCTTCCAACGCACTATGGAACGTTTTCCATTCTAGCGCGAATTAATTGCTACTTGACTTTTGCGGCTTCCATTGGGACATATGTCTAAGAAACCCACAAATGCCCCTCGCTGACATTAATGGAGACCAAAACGAAAGATTTTACTTAAAAATAGCATGCAGTTTTCAGAATAAAACATATTTTATAGGGAAGTGAATACGCTCCTCAGAGGCTTTGTATGATAGGCCTGACTGACTGTTTACTATCAATTATCCAGCAGTGGCGGCGGATGGTATTTTCAGATGGGGGGGGTCAAAGAAACCCAGGGGGTTCCCTCGGTCAAGGGCCCCCCTCCTACGGCCAAAATCCCCCCCCCCTCTTCATTTTTTTTTCTCTCGCGAAATGGTATCTCCTCTGGATTAGGCCACTGTATTTCGCAGGGTCCCTAAATGGTAGCAAAAAAAAACGTCGGACAGGCCCATGTTGAAGTATCAGGCCTTCATAGGGCCCCCTCAGGCCTATCGAGGGCCCCCTCAGGCCTACCGAGGGCCCCTCATGCCTACCGAGGGCCCCTCAGGCTGTCTGGCACCTCGGGCCCTCCGTCAACTTCTTGGAGGGCCCCTCTTACAAATTCGGGGCCGCCTCCGATGGTAAGCACGGTGCTTTGCTCTTGTAAGTTGACGGTACTCAGGGTAGAATCCGGCAGTCTCTTTCCATGGCAGACGATCTGAGCATGTTGTACTCGGCCTTGCTGAGAGTTGTGTCAACGAAAAGAGCCAAGGCTTCCTGTGGTGTGTACGGTAGAACCGGATAGTATCTTGCTGCCGCTTGCAATTGTACCAGGGGTGGCCCTCGGTTTGGAGCAGCAGCCGCCTCCACAAGGTTTGCTGCTGTGTGATCTTCCATCCACACAGATGACGCTGCAGCAAACACGAGCTCCTCGCTCTGGTCAATTATAACGAAGGTCAGTCGTGGCTTGCAGCTTCGCTCTCCGACCCTTCTGAGAAAACGGCAGCGAGCGCCGTCCGGCAGAAGGGAGACGACACACCGGGTTCGGGAGACACACACGTTCCTCCAGACACCTTTCGTTTCGCGTTAGAATTTGTACGTGGTTCGCTTTGATTGAGACCATCGTCTCTGCATTGATTTAATACTATTGCTTATATGCACCATCGTATCAGTGTCACAGGTCCCAAAATAATTTCCATGCTTCGAGAAAACGACACAACTTCCGTTCTTGAGGCGCGCAAATTCCACCATTTGAGCAAGATAAGAGAACAACTCGCTTCGTTCATAACACATGCCAACGGATATATCCAATTTTCCCCGAAATTCAGCTATCAGTCAGGGCGCTCGGCCGGGAATCCTACCACGTGCGCTGCTCTCCACAAACTGGCCGACATCCCTGGGGCGTATGACCTTGACCTACTTAAGTCACGTGACGCGGCCCATACGAGCCAATCACTAAAACGATGCACTCGGCATAGAATGTCATGTCCAGACCATGGCACAGAAACATCTGGCGCCACACCATGACCGGGACGCCACACCGCCGTCAAAAGGTCAAACCGCATTTACAACTATTTGTTTCTCACCTGAATATCAACGTTTTAGGTTTCAGTTGGCTCATGATATCAATAACAACATTTCTGTTCAAGATGAGAGTTCAATAAAACATGGATATGACGATGTGCGTGAACGCTGCTCAATTTGGCACCTCTAATCGCTGAATGCCAAAAGTATATGAATATGATAGAGCTTGCGTGGTTCCAAAAGGGGGCAAAAAGGGGCAACTAATTTTGCTTGGGCGTTATGCAACATGAACCAGAGTTTCGAATGGTGCCAATTTAAACACGCAATTCGACGAAATTTGAAGTTAAAAGATTACGTGTTTGTAAAACGCATTTGCGAAAACACCACCATTTGAACCTGATATAAAATATTGGTGTTAACATACTGCAGGGTGGGAGTTTAGGAGGGGGATTGTTCATATTTCAGAAGACAAAGGATCAGTATACTTAAACATGGTATGCATTCAATCACCTCTCCTTGTTAAATAATGTCCGATAGACATATAAGTATGTCAGTGGTTGGCGCGCCAGGCAAGCACAAATCTGCTTGGTTTCATTTTCTTCATTTCCAGGGAAAATTATGAAGAAAGTATGAGCTGCATACAAAACCGATGATTGCATTTGAAAAATTCCGACAATTTTACATAAGTCAGGCAGGTTTAATCGCCAAAATCCTGAAATTTGTCTTTTCGCATTTATTCGTGGTAAATCGGAAAACGTCCCATAGTGCAGCGTCCGAAAATGATGTTCGCATCCAGTAGTTGCTGCTGGTACGATGCAGCACCGCTCGGAAAGAACACTGTATGCAATATGGTGCAGCGGATAAGCAAAGAAGCGAGGCTCAGCAAGACTTACACCAACCACAGCATTCGGGCTACAGCCGATTTAGCACGATTAAATGCGAAAAGACAAATTTCAGGATTTTGGCGATTAAACCTGCCTGACTTATGTAAAATTGTCTGAATTTGTCAAATGCAATCATCGTTTTTGTATGCAGCTCATACTTTCTTCATAATTTGCCCTGGAAATGAAGAAAATACTGTCCTATCTCCATCCTCCCAACCATCGCCAAAATCACGGAGCGCGTCGTCTACGAGCAGTTGTTCCACTACTTCACCACCCATCATCTCTTCTCATCCAATCAACATGGGTTTAGATCCGGCCACTCCACCGACACCGCGCTTTTAACTGTCACGGACCAAGTATTTTCGGCCATGGACCGCAGTGACGTCACTCTGTTATGCCTTTTAGATTGTTCCAAGTGTTTTGACGTCATCCCTCATGACTCTCTTCTCCGCAAGCTGGCACTCTACGGTGTTGACACGCGGCGGTTTAATAGCTACCTCATGCACCACTGTCAAAAAGTTCTAGTCAGAGACACCACCGGTAGGAATACCTCGTCTGATTCACTCCTGAACCCTATCGGCACCTACCAAGGGTCAGCGCTAGGCCCTCTGCTTTTCTCTATTTATGCCAACGACCTACCGATGTTTACAGACGGTGCTGAGATAGTGCAGTATGCCGATGACACCCAGGTGATGGTCTCTGGTGGGACTGGCGACCTTGGCACCCTCACCCGGCTCATGGAACACAACCTCACCCTTCTGGCTCATATGTTCGGCAAAAACGGCATGAAACTTAACGCTAAAAAACGCAGCTCATCGTTCTCGGCTCACGTCAAAAACTGCAGCGGCTCCCTCCCATCGGCATCAAATTGATGGGTGCCACGGTTGCCGGTTCCCCCACTGTCCGGAACCTGGGTGTAGTTTTCGAATAGGCCATGACGTTCTCGACCCATGTAGATCACGTTGTGAAGCGGTGTACCGGCCTGTTGATCGGCCTCAGCCACTAGAGGTACAGTTTGTACCTCCAGTGGCTGACTAGTGTGACTAGTGTGGTGAGGGCAACCCTCACCACACTAGTCCAGGTTCTTGTCACCTCGCTAGTCCGTTACTGCATTTGTGTGTACGGTACATGTAACGCCGGTCAGACGGCGCGCCTGCAGAAGCTGCTCAACTTCGGGGCACGTGTGATCTCTGGCCGTAGGAAGTTTGTTCACATCAGCGACGTTTTAAGACAACTCGAGTGGCTGACGGCGGGCAACATGTATCTTTACCATTCTGTGACCCTGTTGAAACGCATTTTAGTGACATCTCAGCCCGAGTCGCTTCATAGTCATCTTTTATCCAGGCGTGATGTCCACCACCGCGAAACCAGGCAGTGTGACCAACTGCAGACGCCAGCGATCCGCAGAGTCGGGGAGGCGGCGCTTCTTGTACTCGAAAGCGACTGCTTTCAACAGCCTGCCCGCCACTATTCGTGACCTCAGCCCACCCCAGTTTAAGACCGAGCTGCATAAGCACATAATGCAGACACAAGGGTGATTTAAACATGTAGGTTATTTTTAGTTGTTTTACTCGTTGCGTGACTGTATGTGTGTGCGTGCGCGTGCGCTAGTATGTCTGCTGACCCGATTCCACTGTTTTACGTCTTATAACCTGCGACCTAGAATAGCCCCGCTTCGCGTGGATTCGTTGCGTGACGTCAATACATAAATAAATAAGTGATAACGAGCCTTGATCACGCAGGGAGGATTGAAGACAGTGGACATTCAGCAGATAAGTGGCTACAAATCAACGTCATCGCTGCAACACTATGCTCAGATTGTGTCAGAAGAGCAACTTCAGAACATAAGCAACACTACCAGCCTTGTGGGGCAGCATGTGCCAAATGCAACAGCGGCAACGATGTCGACGGAGGCGCGGACTAGTGCTCAGACCTTCAACAGCTGCATATTTAACTTCAACATGGCCCGATAGAGCTGCAAGTCATCTGATCAAGTCATATCATATCATCATCAAGTCATATCATATCATCATCAAGTCATATCATATCATCATCAAGTCATATCATATCATTAAGTCATATCATATCGTCATCAAGTCATATCATCATCTGCTCTCTGATATTATATGTGATAGCAGATCACTGATGTGAATGTGAACGTTGGTGTGACTTGTTTGTAATAATCCATTCAAAAATATAATTAAGATATATACTGAAAAGCTTGAGGGTTGGCGAGGCAATACAATGAATGGTACATGGGGCAGCGGACAAAGCTAATATACACGAAAGTTATATAATGAAAAGAACAGCGTTGGCCGTGTAATAAAACGAATGCAGCATTGGGTAGTCGTCAATAGTCAAAACTATTGCCTTCTGTGCCATCACTGTAGCCCTCGGGTAAAGACCTCGCAAACATTATTGCCCTCGGCTTCGCCTCGTGTAATAATACATGATTCGGTCTTCACCCTCGGGCTGCAGTGACGTCACCCTCGGGCTGCAGTGACGTCACATCAGGCAATAGTTTTGACTATTGACCGCTACCCCATACAGTATTCGTATACTGTAAGACGGTTGTTTAATAAAATACACATTATTAGTACATATTATATCGTCTGATGGAAGTGCAAGTGGGATACGGAGCTACTTTGGCCACCAAGTCCTGCAAAATGGCCCTGCGATTTGACGCAGACACCACACTTTGCCCCATTCTCTACTCGCGCATCTTTTCAGAGTAGTCCCAAGTTTAACACCACGCGACCAGAGCACTTGCATTCGAAATGAGCCTTGGAAACTTTGGGAGACTACTTTGCATAGCCATTGTAGAACGGGTCGGGATGGGTGCGACGCAAACGGCTCGAAATCTGAGACGGTCCTGCAACCTACCACACCACCGAGACCCGCGAGGAAATCGCCACAAGAAACTTACGAGCATAACAGCTCAATAACCGTGAGTTAGGTCAGGCAGAAGCGTCTCCACCAACCACGACAAGTACGGCTCAATGGCAATGCACTTGTGCCTTCGTGATAATTAGGGGAATGAGGCTAGCGTGACGGTGACGGTGACGAAGACGAAGACGAAGACGAAGACAGTGACGGTGACGGTGACGGTGACGGTGACGGTGACGGTGACGGTGACGGTGACGGTGACGGTGACGGTGACGGTGACGGTGACGGTGACGGTGACGGTGACGGTGACGGTGACGGTGACGGTGACGGTTACAGTGAGACAGTGAGACAGTGAGACAGTGAGACAGTGAGACAGTGAGACAGTGAGACAGTGCGAGAATGACCTTGAGTGACAGAGCTGACACATCGGGCCGTGACCGGCGACTTACCTGAGTCATCGGACTGCTCGAGCAGCTGCTGGGCCTGCTGGTACGTGACGGTCATCAGGTCGACGGCGGCGCGCGGCGACTCGTCCGACGCGATCCGCGCCAGCACCGTCGTCAGACTGAAGCGGCCTCCCCCCGCGCCGCCGCTGGTGAACTCGTCCAGCAGCACCGGGTTGCGGTTCGAGTCTAATGGCAGCGACTTGGACTCGACCAGGATGGGGATGCGCAGGGCGTGCTGCAGCGCCTCGGGGACGGCCAGCGAGTCGCCGGCGCCCGTGTCCAGGATGAAGATGCTGCTCGACGGTGCCGGCTCCGGCGCGCGCGGGTGGGACGCCGCCTCCGCCACGTTCACCGCCTGCAGACAACACGGTTGTGGTAAGTTGGGTCGGAGGGACTAAGTCGGAAGACGTTACATTATCGAATAACAGTGCGGGGTTTCGGCTTACCGCAAGTTGTGTAATGTTTTATTCAATAAAGTGCTGAAAGGTATTTTATCACAAACGCAAACCATACAGCAGCAACCGAGAAGTCAAAATATGGTGAGTGGGCAACATTAATGTTGGTTTTCTCGGGAAGCCCGTACCTACGACTGAAAGCAAATACGCACAAACGACAATTTTCCAGTGACAGTAATTAATAATAATGCACTCAGCAAGCAAATGAAATAATCGGCGGTGTAAAAACAACTTGTCAGAAGTGGGATTCGAACCCACGCCTGGAGAACCAGACTGCGACCTGAACGCAGCCCTTGGACCGCTCGGCCATCCTGACACGTGACTGGCCAGCCGCAGCAAATACACTATAAATCACCCTGTACGCTCTAGAGCGGCGGTTCTCAGCGTGAAGTGTATGGTTACCTCTTTTGATAATCAGAATTATTCGTTACCCCCCCCCCCACACTCCACCCAGGGGCCCGGAAACGATTTTAAAGTCCGCCCCTGTAGCTCGTTTGGGAGAGCGCTGGGCTTCTTATAAATTTGACCTCAGGTCAAGGTCAAGTGGTGACCCAAGTAGGTCAGGTTGCATATTGGGAGACGTGTCTCGAGGAGACAAATACATTGATACCGGTTTCACTTCTTTATCTTCACTCTATTGAGAGTTATTGACAAAGTGTTGGTGACCTCAGATGACCTTGGCTGACCCTGTAGGGGTCACTGAACAAACATTGCACCTGGATCATCAAGGATGGCATATGATAACATGATCCAGAAGGAATTGGACGGATAGCATGCGCATCCCCGGAATAGGAAACATTTGAATATTTCCCCATTGTTTTATAATGGAGAGGTCACGAAATTGACACGACCTTAGGTCACGTATATACACAATTTTAGATATTTGAATTGTAGGTGCCTATGACCTTATGAAATCCTGTAATTTCGAAACCGATCGGCCAAAAACTGTGGTTGTGGTACGACCGCAAACTTCTTTTGAAGGTGGGGTCACGTGACCTGACCTGGTGACCTGACCTGAGATAACCAGTGGTCAAGAATTTCACACAATATGAGTAATTGATTCCCAAACAGCTGTGCCAAAAAAAAAAACAGCAGCGCTGCACTTCGACGTTTTTTTTCTTCTCGCTTTCCTCGAAAAACATGTGGGCGTCTAAACGCCCCGGCAGGGCGCGGGTTAACACACAAAACACAAATTATGAAGGAAAGTGGGGGGCATCCCCCCCCCGTTTCCCACTATGAACCGTATGCCTTTGTGAACCCGCCTGTCGTCTGATAAAATACCTGACGACTGACGTTTTGTATTGAAGAAGCCCACAAGTGTGGGCTGCACCGACCGCTTCAACCGTATCACGGTAACCTACGACATTTACCATAACTCTTGCTCGCAATTGCCGCCCCGTCGGCAAAAACAGAGAGGATAGCAGAGGGCCGCACGCCAGTTTGACTGCATCCGTAACGTTGACGTGGGATAAACTTATAAATAAAATGCAGCAGATGTTTCTTGCCGTCAGTGCGTAATTTTAACGACTACGCGCCAAACAGACAACTGCTACAAAATTTACCCAATTGAAGTTTTCCATTATATGTCATAGAATATAATGGAAAAGGGAAAAGAAGGGAAACGAAAGGTATACGATACGATATAAAGGCAAAGCTATATGATACTTATGCCATGCTATAAAAGAAAACCATACACAAAAGGAAAGTGACATGAGGATTGAGGAGGCTTCATATTTTATAAACACTTTCTGTGAAGGAAATTGAAAGAGCTCGTTTTTAGGGAAATTTCTGCCACGCCAAAGTTGGGGGGGGGGATCGCCCCCGCTGCCCCCCCCCCCTGTTTCCGGGGCCCTGCCCCCACCCCCTCTCCCATTGCGCAGTCTACAATGCTCGGGTTCAAGCTATGCGGTACAGCATAACTCCAGGCGTTTACTACTAGTGCCACCTGGGGACAGACATTTATGCACACAAGTGTGCTGTTGCTCTTAGCCTAAATCAGCGGTTCCCAGCGTATAACAACACGTAAACCGTAACACAAGGCTGAGCATCCTTTAACGCTGATCGGTTGCGAGGCTCTTCGCGATGACGTGACAGTGAAGCAGAAACTGGGATTGATTATGTGCAGTGTGCATTATGCCCCATGCCATCATCAAACGAATCAGCTATAATATCCCACTGAGCTGGTCAGTCGCCATTACTCCCGCCCAGGGGCGTGGCAACTACTTTGAAGTTGGAGGACGAACTTTTTAGCAATACTACGAACAAAATTAGGACTGAAGAGAAGCAACGTGTGCCGCTTTTCCATACCCAATGTTGCTCATTGATGTGATATATTTATGTCATATAAGGAAATGGGTCGCCTAACAAGCAAAACAAAAGAGAGAGAAGCTTGTAAACATGAAGAAGGAGCGACACTGGTACTAGGGTAGGGTAACACAAGGCCGGAGAAGCGGAACTGGGGCTTTCACCGTGCCTGAATCCGGAACCGGCGGGTTTGACTAACTCCCGAACCTGAGGTAGCTGGTGAGGTGATGAGCGACAGCAAAACATGCAATTATCTTTCGAAGGCACGAAGTTGACCATGGCAAAATCATGCATTTAGCATACATTTGGTGCGAGTATCATACTTGGCTTCAACCGTGTTATGCTATGACGTGCTTTACGGTGTTATGGTCAACGTTCCAGATTTTTTTTTAATTAACCCTCGCCCTACGGGAGCTTTTTCACCTTCGCCCTACGGGGGGGGGGCTGACAGGCCCCCTGTTAAATTATAAACCAAGCAACTTAGAGCAATGCAGCAATGCGACCCAGCAGCAATGCGACCCAGCATGTTGCCCGTCATGAGCGGAATCTAACAGTATACGATTTTTAGGTTTCAGGTCAACGGATGACCTTCCAGGTCAAGTTAATGACCTCGGATTTACCACGTCCAGAACAGCGATTTTGCTCTTCAGAAAAACTCAAAATTAGAAATTGATAAATGTAAATAAAAAGGCATGTTCCTAGACCGGTTTTGGATCAGAAATACAAAAAGGTAATTATTTGCTCGTATCTTGTCAAAAAAGGGGACAAAAGTTATTAAAAAAAAAATGACGTCATCAGTTTCCTACACTAAGGGAGCCATCACTCAGTTAAAAATGAAGATATTGCTTTGCAATTTGGTATGGGTATTGTCCATACTCAGTTCTCTCACATATATTCCTGTTGTTGTAATATCTTAGACAATTTTGATTTTGTGGGGATTTTTCCCCAAAAAATCAGTTTGTTTTACATTTTAGGGGTCAAAAACTCAATTTTTAAAATCCGAGATTGCCATTTTAAAGAGAATGTCATTTTGTATCTTTGGTGAATTGCGTTTCCAATTTCCTTTAAAACTCTGTTCTCTACCATTTTTCAAATATTTATCGTTTTTCCACCAACATGACGTCATCAAAATATGATTATCTCCCAAACTACTTAACCAAATGAATTTTTTTTTTACAGCATACGTATAATTGTTGTAAACTCAGCTACCGAAAATGTCAGCAAGATGCGCCGCATGTGTAAAAAGTTATGCAAGGAAAACCTAAAGGGGGCCTGTCAGGCCCCTTTTACCTAACCCCCGCAGGGCGAGGGTTAATGTATCGTTATACGGTCGTACTCAACCAAGTGAGCTGGCAAACCAATGGATTTAGAACACACGCATTTTTGAGGAAAGGGCTTATCTACTTATATATAATTAGTTATTTAGATGGTTATTTTGTTTGTTAGTTAACTGTTGCCGAATTAAGGTCCATTAACCCTATTCCCTGCGGGCGGCCAGCATTACGTTAACATGCGGGGGGCAGGTTCTGCCCCCCCCCCCCCAGAGATCTCGAGAGTCGCTCGGTCGATTTCGATGGGGAAAACGCCATTCGATTCGTCATGACAAGATCTCTCTTTTTGGATCCCGAAATTTGATTTTTGTTCATAAATGGGGGCCAGGGGGCAAACAATACGGAAATTGTGGGTGTTTTTTTTTGGAAGGTCATTGCGGCCATGTGGTTTGACCAATTGTCATGCCCCAAACGTTTCTGAGCTTCAAATGTACTGGTCTTCAATATATCAAAAGATAAATAACAAAATAAAAAATCATAGGCGTATTCAGTGGATGTAAAATGGGGGAGGGGAATAGGGTTAACACGCGCACTGCCGGGGGTTCGCGCCAACCACGAACTGCCGGGGGGGGGGGGGTGATTTCCGCCCGCATAAGATCTCAAAAACCACGTTACGTAGCGAAAAACGGAAAACGATAATAGATAGCTCGAGACAAACTCTATCGAAAGTACGTAGGTCAGTTTTAGGTCAGGTCAATGTTGAGGTCACCAGAGGTCACCAAAGGTCAAATTCCGTCTATATGTATGAGTGTCCTTGATAAAACCATCTATATCTCGATACCTAAAAGAGCTAGCGACCGCGGAAAAAGCCGTTCGAAAGATAATTGCATTTTTTCTGTCGCTAAAGTTCCATCAGAATTGACCTAAGGTTAATAGTTAGGCCAGCAGAAGCCATTTAATTTGAAACATTCTAATAATTGCCGAATTGTTTTTAAGAAATAAGTTTTGACAAACGCACGATCGAGTAAAACAGATTTCACCACTGTGTTTCTCTCGTCGAGACGCATCGAATGATATATTGGGTGGGTGACCTAGATAGGCCACGACAAGTCAAATACAATTGTGAAAACCACATTGCTCTACCTTGATTTGGTAAAGAGTTATTGAAGAAGAAAAAAACATACGTGACCTGGAAGGGGAGGGGGTCATCCGAGTTGACCTCGTAGAGGTCAAAGAACAGAAATGTTACATAGGGCACGGGTGGTGGTGGTGGTGGGGGGGTCAAATCCCAAGAAGTATCACACAATTCTGAAAACTCATCGGATTTCGCTTGCTTATGTATGGATAGCTGATTTAAAACAAACTTTCCTTAGTAAAAGTTGCATAGATTTTCCTCTATCTCAGGAAGTGTGTCAATTTTGCGCCGATTTCAGGCGGTTTGGGGGGGGGGCATGGCCGCTTTGCCCCCCTCCCCTCCCTGGATCCGTCAGTGAAACCACTACTTTACAGCACCACATATCTTCGCTGAAAAATGGCAAAATGATTACCTCATTACGTCATATTTGATGTTACGCAGCAAAAATCTAATTTTACGTCAGATCTGTCACAATGTTCTTACGAATTTCGAACGACTTGGTTATGTATTTATTGTATTGGTATTTGTTCTAAGGGAAATCCAACGGTATGGTTTGCTAAGATTAACATACACACGAAATCCGACAATAGACTTAATGTATGATGCGAAAACATTTGGCTATCTCAACGCACCGCAGTCTAACAAAATAAGAGTGAACGACTGCAAATGACTCAATTTGGTGAATTTCCCTCAACATCCCGACGAAAGGGTGCCGAAGGATTTCTGAACCAAAATATAGGTTATTTCAATTAAATTTGCAAATGATGGAATTATTGAACTGGGACATTTCGATACTTTATATATACATATGTTGTACACCAGTTGTAATGTTTGTAGCGGAAGCTTTCGAACACTACTGTGCTCTTCGTCAGCCTGGTTGGGGTACACAGTTCACACACTCAAAACAATATTTGAAATTATAAATACATAAGCACAGTCGATTATTCCTCTAGATCCTCTAAAAGGCGGATTTGAAGTCTCATCATCTTCTTCTCATACTCTCTTGCAATCATAAGTGCCCTCTGACCGAATTCATTCTTGATTAACACAAAGATGGAATTATTGAACGGGGACATTTCGATACTTTATATATACATATATTGTACACCAGTTGTAATGTTTGTAGCGGAAGCTTTCGAACACTACTGTGCTCTTCGTCAGCCTGGTTGGGGTACACAGTTCACACACTCAAAACAATATTTGAAACTATAAATACATAAGCACAGTCGATTATTCCTCTAGATCCTCTAAAAGGCGGATTTGAAGTCTCATCATCTTCTTCTCATACTCTCTTGCAATCATAAGTGCCCTCTGACCGAATTCATTCTTGATTAACACAAAGATGGAATTATTGAACTGGGACATTTCGATACTTTATATATACATATATTGTACACCAGTTGTAATGTTTGTAGCGGAAATGTTCCGCTACAAACATTACAATGTTCCGCTGTAATGTTCCGCTACAAACATTACAACTGGTGTACAATATATGTATATATAAAGTATCGAAATGTCCCAGTTCAATAATTCCATCTTTGTGTTAATCAATTTTTGCGGGGGGGGGGGGGCACACCCCCCCCCCCCCCCCGTCACGGAGCCCCTAGATGCTAGTCTTAAAGGGAGTGTGCCTACTGTTTTGAAATGTCAAAAAAAAAATCACACGGTAAGTTGGTTTGATTGTTATATATGATGAAATTCACATCTGGAGCCCCTTTAGTTGAATTTTCACTTATATTGTTTTTTTTCTTATTTTTTGTTTCGATATCTATAAAACGATCGCCACTATGGTAATGTTATGAAAACGGCGCACATAAGACAATACAATTACGGCCACATCATGCAAGATAGAAAGACAAGTTTTACACAGCACGTTATTGCCACTGTGAACTTTATTATGTGCAAGTTTCGTAGCTCTAAATTGATTGATATCTTGTTAAAAAAAATGGCCATCGGCCATGATCGAAACGGGCATCATCGAAAAACATGATGGCTGTCCAGTTTCTGTTCGGCTGCTGCTATCAGCGTGCACGAGCTGTTTTGTTGAATTGCTATTGGCCGGCGCTAACAATATGCTAGCAGTTTAACCCTATTCCCTGCGGGGGCAGATTCTGCCCCTCCCGGTGGTTTTCCACTTGTCGCTTCTGAACCGTTAGGCCTAGCGTCGTGAAACTTTGTGACTTTTCCCAAAATTGAATGGCGCGTGTTGTATCAAAATTTTGATCGGTTCAGCAGAGGCGGTTCCAGGCTCCTGTTTTGGGGAGGGTGTTACGAATGCGGTTTTGCGTCGCATACTTCCTTCGTGGCTTGCAGTGCAATACATGCGTCAGAAACAATTCCAATGCAATATTCATCATAGATACTGGGCTTGTACATATTTTTGGGGCAGAGGCGCACTCAGGATACAAAAATGGGAGCTGATACCCACCCTCAAAGTAGGTCCAACTTCAAATTAGTAAGATGATAAAACCGTTACGGGCATGGTGCCCCCATGCTTTTTTTCCTGGATCCGCCTATGTGCAATATATCAAATTTAACAAATTACAGCACATCATGCCCTCATGTGACGTTCATGTCGTCCCAAACAATCACGAACAGCACATATTTTTTCTTCAGAAAATTCCCCCATTTTACATTCCCTGAATATTCCTATGATTTTTATTTTGTTTTTTGTCTTCTGATATATTAAATACCAGTACATTTGAAGCTCAAAAACATTTGGAGCATGAACATCGGTCAAGCCACATGGCCACAATGACCTTTCAAAAAGCACCCAACATTTTCGGATTTTTTGCCCCCTGGCCCCTTATTTTTAAACAAAACAAAAATGTCGGGATCCAAAAAGAGAGATCTTGTCATGACGAATCGAATGGCGTTTTCCCCCATCGAAATCGACCGAGCGGTTCTCGAGATCTCTGCCCCCCCCCCCCCCCCCCAGAGATCTCGAGAACCGCTCGGTCGATTTCGATGGGGGAAAACGCCATTCGATTCGTTTTTAACTAGGCAGAACCTTTTTTCGTTTTTCGATTCGTTTTTTCAACTAGGCAGAATCTGCCCCCCCGCAGGTTAACGTAATTCTGGCCGCCCGCAGGGAATAGGGTTAATCGATAGTTGCAGTGCTTCTAGTAGCGGAAGCCCTCTGGAGTCTACCCGATAAATTTTTGCTCCCAGCAAGTTCCTGGAGTCTTTGGCATATCTCAGCAACTAGGGCGAATCTGGAGAAACGAAGTCATGGGTCAATTCAGAAAATTATGTTCTATAAACCAGTGTCACTAACCCCAAATAAGCGATGTGAGTAGGCACACTCCCTTTAAGTATGAACACTGCTGTATTTATCATAACTGGATTGGCGTACTTGCATGACTCTTTTTCTTCCTTTTTGTACCCAGCACAGATATCCCCGCGGGCGGCTCAGCAGTTTCAGCCCCACAATGCCACAACAAATAACCGCTAGTGCGCGAGGCTGCCGGCAACATACGTGGCCGACACGACGGGAACAGTTGACAGTAACAGTCTATATACGCACATCCTCCTCCCGCACAACGCACAAAACAGTCTATATACGCACATCCTCCTCCCGCACAACGCACAAAACAGTCTATATACGCACATCCTCCTCCCGCACAACGCACAAAACAGTCTATATACGCACATCCTCCTCCCGCACAACGCACAAAACAGTCTATATACGCACATCCTCCTCCCGCACAACGCACAGAACAGTCTATATACGCACATCCTCCTCCCGCACAACGCAAGGCTGACCAGTGACCAGTGACTGCACGGCCCACCCCGCCCGTCCACTCCACCACGACACGGGGCGGAGACGGAGCACGCTCCAGGAAACGTCCCTCTGCTGTCCGCCGCCGCCGCCGCCGCCGCCGTCGTGGCGTCCTGACGGTGGCCACCGCCGTGGAGCCCGGCACCGGGCTGGCCCAACCTAATCCAGTTACACAAACTTTCGGCGCTGCTACCGACGTGATGTGTGTTTTTTCCGCGACCGCGGCTTCTCGGCCGGAGTGGACGAGCCGAGAGAAGAGAGAAGAGCGAGAGAAGGAGAGGAAACGGCCCGCATCAAACTGCCGAGGGAGACACAAGGCGCGGTGGGAGAGCAGTGGCTGGAGCGTTCCGAGAGAGACGGTAATGCGGGCGAGGCGAGGTGAGGGCCGAGGCAGACTTCGGTGAGTGTGAAATGCTCCCGCCAGATCAATCCTAGCGGTGACCTTTCGGTATTGTCATGATCAGAGCAAAGAGTACTGAGCCAATCGGACACGTTCAGTAGAGTTCTCGCCGATCGATTGATTCACAGGTCAGCAATGCTGACCTCAGCGGCGGAGCGGAAAGCTTCCGAAATGGCAAGTGAGGTGACACGAACATGTCCAGCATTAGCGACGAGCCTCAGTAAAACCAAACAGCAGCGCTCAGCAACAATGTTGGCATGGTCGAGAACAGAACCGTGACGAACTTGTCCACTCTATTGTGACAAATTACACGGAAGTGTAGTGCTGAACTCAAAGTTAGCCACACATGTGGCAAAGAGGATGTAAATGCATTGTTGCAGTATAAAACGGAAACCGTCATCGCTTTCATTCAAGAGGATGTTATAGAAAATAATATAGGGAAGTTAGCTTAACCAATAAACCACACATTTTTAGCACTTGAAACTTCGTTTGAGATTCGAGCACATACATATATATGTATGCATTATGCTGGTACATTTCCTATTCGAAATGGCATCATATTGCCGGCGACATCAGACAAGTATGGTTCCGCCACAACATCAAGGATGGTTTCCGCCCACGCGTGCTTCATATTTCCGCCTCATCTCAAAAGACAAAGCCACCAACGTAGGACCCGAGAGTTGCCAATTGCCCGTATCACAGTGACGCGCCAGTGCAGTGATCCGATGCTCGGTCTCCAGGGAGATGATGTGGTGCGCAGTTTACAGGGCAAAGATCTGCCCCTCGGCGAACTCAGTCGTGTACTGCAGCAGTGCACGCACATGCCTAAATTCAACCGTAAGGACAGAAGCTATGCAAGTACACGCCGAGCGGGACAGTACAGAGGTTAACCAACTGCCAGCCACGTGGCCTGTGTTTGAGAATAACACGGCCTTTTGCTGCCACTCGTACGCTGCCATCAGAATAGCCGTGACGTGACGACAAAAGAACGATAGTGGCGTGACGAACAAACAGAGTGACGACAGAAGAAGCCGCACGACCTTGTCGTTCACGATTTATAACTGACGCCATGCTCGCACACAGATTTCGCGCCGCGCGCGTTGACGGGTTCGCGACTCGTGAATGGCACAGTTGTATTATTAGTATTTGAAATACTAATAATGCAACTGTGCCACAGGGTTGGTAAAATGCCCCGTCCTGCTGGACGACGTCGGAGAACAAATTTTTTTTTCTTGCCAGGTTGGCTATTTTTTCATCACAAATGATCCATCAGAGGAGCCACATGCTGCATTTTTGCCTGCGTGTACTTTTTACATCGAATCGTGGGATATTCGAAGGGAATTTCTACTGAATTGGTTCACACATGAAAATGCACAGTCTACCAAAACAAAATACGCGTCCCAGTCTACCAAAAAAAAAATACGCGTCCCACATAGCAACAGTGATATCAGTTTGGCAGCATATTAGACCACAAATATAGTTGTTTTTATAGACCATACCAAGTTGTCTGCAAACTACTATTTCAGTCGTCAGCGGTTTGGGAGAACCGCGGAAGACCACTCATTGACTTTGAACGGGAGACTCTCCGCCGTCCGTCCGGCGGATCCGCTGGTTTTATCAGCTTACTTCGCTGCATAGTAGAAATGGTATACATTTTGGAACAAATTTAGAAACCCAGAGTATATTTTAGATTGTTGACCAATGACTATGGAGGCATGATGGCAACATTTGAAAACCCCGATTTGGAGCGATTGTCGCTTTCAAAGGCAACGCATGCCATTTTTTCAAAACAATTATGTTAAGCACCTGCTTCAGAGTTCAAGGTAAGGTTAAGTTAAAATAATTAATAATATAGTTGCTCAAAAAGTGGATAAAATAAATCGCATAGCAAGGAGGGTAAACTTAACATGTCAACACATCAGACTTGGCACGTTACTGGTTGTGGTGGTGGTGTTGACTGTTGGTGTTGTAATTTAGACATGTCAACACATCAGACTTGGCACGTTACTGGTTGTGGTGGTGGTGTTGACTGTTGGTGTTGTAATTTAGACATGTCAACACATCAGACTTGGCACGTTACTGGTTGTGGTGGTGGTGTTGACTGTTGGTGTTGTAATTTAGACATGTCAACACATCAAACTTTCATGTTATTGGTGGTGTATTGGTGTCTGAAAGTCATCCCAGGCAAAGGGTTGTCGTTGTCAGTTAGAAGGAAGAAACTGGTAAACAACTGTAACCCCGGGCACACCCTAACAACATACTTTTCATGCTATTGGTGATGTAGTGTGTCGGTATCGACTTCATCACCAATAGCATGAAAAGTATGGTATTAGGATGTGTCCGGTGTTAATGTTTGGTATTAGGATATGTCCGGTGCTAATGTTGTCTACCTTTCCTGTAAAAAGTCTGATTAAATTAAAAACTGCTTGTGTTTGACCTTTGGGCAAGTTTGACCATAAACCCACCATTAGTTATTAGGTAATCCCTATACTATACCTACCAATCGATAGCAAATATCACATTTAGTAACTGTGGATGTCTTCCCCCCCCCCCCCCAGACATTTTGCCCTACAACTAATTCTAACTTCAATAATTATTAACACGCCGCTTCCGTCTTTTCGCCTGTCGCCAAACTTTGTTTACACACCAGCATAGGTGTCGATTTATATACTTTTGGGGTGGCCCTAGGCCCCCCTCCCCAATGTTGGGTTCGCCCCCCCCCCTCTCCCCAATGATACACTCCCCCCCCCCCCAATGGTACCCGCTCGCCCCCCCCCCCCCCATGTTTTTGGCCGCTGGCGGATCCAAGGGGGGGGGGGGGGCAAAGCGGCCAAGCCTCCCAAACCGCCTGAAATGGGCAACAAATTGACACGTTTCCTATTTAAAAAGAAGTCTACGCAGCTTTTACTAAGGACAGTTTGTTTTAAATCACCTTATATATAAAGATGCGAAATCCGGTGAATTTGTAACATATTTGCAATGTTTGATTTTTAGGGCATTTTTTCCGAAGAAATAGTTATTTAATGGATTTCTTTTAAATGTTTTTTAGGGGTCAGAAACCAAAGTTTTCACAAGTCCGAGAATATATTTTGTAGCCCTTGCCATTTGCTATTTTCTGACGTTTTTTATAGCATTTTGCTCAAAATATAGACTTTGTATGATCTCTTGAAGTTTAGCTGTTTTTTTTAATTCGCCAAACTATTCGCCAAACTCGTGTGTAGTGACGTCACTAAATTCGCTATATCTATTTTTCCTCGACAAAATTGCTTCATTTATGCACAGAAGACGTAAAATTGGTGTAGGGGAAGGTAACCAAAATTTCACGTTGGCATCGCTATTGGTTTTTGAGCTATTGCTAAAATTCGTCAGTGGGAGATATTCTCCCCCCCCCCCCTAGTGAATGGCAGGTTAGCATTGACGTTTTACTAAGTAAGGGTTCCAAGTAAGGACTCGGGCCTTCTGACGGATGCAGACCGGCCCAAAACGTTGGTTTGTCCGACAAACAGAATTTGAATAACATAATTTGAAACAGAACAAACAGAAATTGAATTTGTTTGTCCGACATAATTTCAAAACTCATGAGATTTAGTCTGTTTTTGCATTATTAATTTATTACAAATACTGTCCTTTGTACAAGTTGCCTATAATTTCTTTAAACTGTGTGCATTTTCAGCCGATTGTGGTGGTTTCGGTAAAGCCATGGCGCTGATTGGCTCCCCTTGGATCAGTCCCTGTTCGGCCACTGGCGGATCCAGAGGAGGGAGGCATCAGGGGAAAATGCCCCTCCCCACAGGAATCTGGGGGGGGGGAGGAGGGCATTCAATACAATTATGCCCCCGCGCGTTCCCAATTTATCGTAAAATCGTTAAAAAAAAAAATACAGCAGTTAAAATCCAGCTATCCACAGTCAAAGCCCAGAAAATTGCGCGGCATGACACAACTTTGGAAATTGCTTATACAAATTGGGAAAATGGGAAAAAAAATTCCATTAAGTGTCTGGCAGAGGCTCTCCTTGGCGAGAATTGCTGGCACTAGCGGATCCAGGGGGGGGGGGGCATAAGGGCATGGGTGGAGTTTTTCAAAATAAGTTGGTGCGGCAAAATTAAATCCCTTAAGATGCTTCGGTGAGTCCCAGTAGAACGTCACCAACGCGTTAGCCTGAGAGATCGAGTGACTCAGCGCGCTAAATCCAAAAAGCTGCTAATTGTCTAGTACAATAAACCAAAATGCACTTTTCATGGCCATAGATAATTTGAAATATTTAATCTACTCCAAAAGACTACAATCAACAAATAAATAAATCTTTTTTTTTGCACACTATCCATTTTTACACTCCCTAATATCAGGAAGGAATAGTAGAGGGCATACATCCAACAAATATTATTCGCAAGTTAATTGCAACCACAATGCCTTCCACTACACCAAACATTACCAAGACAGGAAAGGGATAAGACAGGAATATAAGAGATACTTTGTGATTCAATACTTATATGTTATGCAACATCAAGTCACTACCAGTGAATGTGTACACTAAATGGAAAATGGTTACAGAATTTAAAAAGGGAAATATTAGGCATAATTTTGTATTATTTAATTTGAAGTAGGTACAACACAACGCATTTTTATATGAAACATTCATGCAGCATTTTTCACAAAAACAAGAAGACTTGTTAATGTTTGTTTTTTTTTCTTCTAAATTTAACAAATGAATAAACAAATCTAAAATCTCTAAAAATTTCTTCTTGAAATACACCTTGCATGGACATAATTTGATATATTTAAATTTACTCAAAAGACTACAATCAACATATAAATCAAACCATTTCTGCACACTATCCATTTTTACACTCCATAATATCAGAAAGGAATAGCAGAGGGCATACAGCCAATAAATATCATGTTCAAATTAATTGAAACCACAATGCCTTCCACTCCACCAAACATTACCAGGACAGGAAATGGACAGAAAACCACTGAACCTTACCATACAGTATACGAATACACACGCGGCCATATATATATGCATACGGCCCAGGTGCCCAGTAAAAACCATTTTACGAAGCATTTACGCAGAATTTGTCAGTTAAAAAATACTTGTGAATGTGATTTTCTAAATAGCATAGCATTGCTCGAAAACTGTGATTTAAACAATGAAAAGAAAATGAAAAATTACAATACAAATGTTGGCATTCACCATTGCTTGATTAAAAAAAGATATATATTCTCTTATATTTGTGAAATGTAACATTCACAAATATAAGAGGGTATTTTATGTTGCGACAAAATCGGCGCAACGAAACTTTTGCTGACAAGTTGTGATGAAAAGGATTTCTACCTTCTGAAACTCCTTGACACTTGTGCTCTTTTTTGACATTCTCACGTTTATGGAAAGGTGTGGTGGTGATAACCAAAGTTTGGTGAGGCCATTTATGTTCGACTCCACTAAGTTTTGCCAGATTTGAAGTAATTTACTTAATTAAAATGTAAAACTGCTGTAGTTTCATGATATAATTTATGATAAAAATGTTGTAAGGTCAGGCACGTAGCCAGCATTTTGGATTTGTATCGGGGGCGGGTGGGAGGTGGGGGCACGTCGGTGGTAGAATCAAATTTCGCTCCTCAACCATATTTTGTTGACCGAATGGGGGGGGGGGGGGGGTAGGGTCGGATGTCCGAGAATCACATTTTATCTAGTGTGTAAATTTGTTTTGCTCGGAGGGGGAGGGGGGATCGCCCCCTTGGCTACGTCCCTGTGTAAGGTGCTGGTACCATATTGTGCTTATGTTATACATGCATTACATTATAAATCATCCCTTAATTTATTTGTATAAATGTTAAACATATAGCAATAGCAGCTCTTTCTCATATTGAATGAGTTTCATATTTTAAAGACGTCAGAAGTAGGTAGTTGATGTTACTTGTGCAAATATATTGACCAGCTCCAGTTTCTTTTAAAGTTGGTGGGGCAAAAATCAATGTTGGTGGGGCAAAAAACAATGCTGGTGGGGCGCCCGTCCCACCAGCAAATACCCATCCCCCCCACAGGAATCTGGGAGGGGCATTCAATACAAGTATGTCCCCGCGCGTTCCCTGCACTGAAAGTAAAAAACAATGATCTTAGGAGAAAACTTAATAAAAACGGAAGTTTTTTCTCGAGTGATTGAATTTGAAGTTTGTGTGTATCTCTTGCTTTCAATGATAGACAAATCAGCGCACCTGATGCAATTCAAGCAGCTCCGGTGACACTTAACCCGCGCCCCGCTAGGGGTGGGGGGGGGGGGGGGGCAGAATCTGCCCCTCCCGGATTTTCTCAATAACTTGAAAACTATTATATCAACGTCAAACTTTCAGTACCTTATGCTGCATCAATTATACGTCTTCTCACCAAATTCCAAGGAAATTGATGCAGTATTTTGGGAGATAATGACGTTGACGTCATGTCATGCCATTTTTGGTGAAACACGATAAATGTTTGAATAATCGTAGAAAATAGAGTTTTGAAGCAAATTGCAACAAAAAAAAACGTTAAAAGAAAGGAAATGACATCCTCTTCAAAATGGTGATTTCGGAATCTCGAAAGTTTGTGTTTTGACCCCCCCCCCCCCCCAATAAAAAGCAACCGATTTTTTTTTCGGGAAAAAAAATCAGCATTTTTTAAAGTGAATTTCTTAAGCTCGTATACTAAAATAAGGTGACCGACCAAAATCCGCATGAGGAAAAAATGGGTGTATCTTTTAGCACAAAAAGATGCCCCCCACGGAGAGAGGCTGGATCCGCCAGTGTGTTCGCCTCCCCCCAACCGTTTTGAAAAATCGACATCGCTGCACACCAGCTGACGGCGACCGACAAGGTCGCCGTCAGCTGGCGTCAGCAGCTGGCGTGACAGCGTTCATGGCGACCCGGCTATGATGTCACAAAACTTATTTACGCCGGATAAGTTTTGTGACGTCATAGCCGGGCCGCCGTGAACGCCGTCCATACTTGTCGGTCGTCGTCAGCAAAGTTTGTGTACACAAAGTTTGGCGACGGGCGAGGCGACGTAAGCGGCTAGATAATAATTATTGAAGTTAGCCATAGTTATAGTGCAAAATGTCTTGGGGAGGACATCCATAGTTACTAAATGTGATATTTGCTATCGATTGGTAGGTATATTATAGGGATTAACTAGTAACTAATGGTGGGTTTATGGTCCAAATCACCGACCTTTGACTTTGGGTAATAGTTCAGTAATCCCCTCCCCCCCCCCCCCCCCCCTGCAGTCTATGCCTATTTTTTCCCCAATTTAGTCCGAATGTTTTTGAATGGATGGATGTCCGAGGTCAGGCCCCGCGCTAAGCATACCTTGTGGCGCAGGCCCTGACCCCACGAGCCGACCAAGCAATTCCTGGCGTCCGGCAGAATTTATAATCGAAAGTTGTACGTGCCCGACATACCTGGACACGGCCCGCCCGCCCACTCGAAGGAAGACCAGTCAAAATTATCATCGTTTTTTTAGTGTATGCTAGTAACGTCTGAGAGGAGTACAGGGCTTTGACAATGTGGGTTTTGGCTTTGACTCAAACTCGCGCTGCCACTACCAGGAAAGGTCAGAAGCCCAGCGCTCTCCCACTGAGCTACAGGGGCGAACAAATCGCTCGTTTCTGCACTATCAAAACTTTGTAATGTTAGTTTCATAATTCCTACCCCCGAGTCCAGATCACTGCACAATAATTTAGATGGGGAGGAATGAATGCATTGTACTGCAATATAAGTTGCTGTGAGGATAAATAAAGCTTGGATATTCCGTTAACTCCTATATTACGGCTTATCACACATATTACACTATATATATGACTATTCCATCTAAGTAAGACTATTCCATCTGAACTCCTAAGTATTTAATGCATGTTTTTTATCGTGATTGGTGTATCAAATAATAATATGTCAAGATCGTCACGTCACTGATCTTGAATATATTTGGTAATTTGACTTTGATGCATTTAGTGATAATATATTTACATGGAACCACTCGTTAATTTTTGGGAATTAATTCATTTATCTTTATTCGGAGCTCTTCAACATTTCTTGCTTAAGAATACAAATTGCCGTATATCATCAGCAAATAAGTAAAAGGTATCTATGTCTGTTGTATTCTTGATGTCATTAATATAAAGAATAAATAGAAGAGGACCTAAAATTGAACTCTGTGGGACGCCAATTTTAATCATTTCTTTCTTAGATGCAACCTCATCTATTATTGCCATTTTATGCATCTTATTAATATATGACTATCGTGTTGTTGAAAGCCCTCGTATCACAATGCGGTGTATTTTTTGCAAGAGAATTGCTAAGCAAACTGTATCCAAAGCTTTCTGTAAATCAAGGTATAATGAGCATGTCAATTCGTTATGTTGTAGATATTTTGTAACTTCATCGTACATGTGCACAATCGGCATGTACGGCATGTGTTGTTTCCTGAATCCGAATTGAAGAAGATTCAGGATAATATTTGCATTAACCCGCGCCCCGCTGGAGGTGGCAGAATATCCCCCCCTCTCGGATTTTCGGAAAAACTTGAAAACAATGCTAAATATCGGTGTCAATCTTTCAGAACATTAAGCTGCATCAATTATAGGTCTTATCACAAAATTTCAACGAAAATAGTGAAGTACTTTGGGAGATAGTAACGTTTTAATCACGTCATGTCATGTCATTTTTGGTGGGAAAACAATAAATGTTCTCAAAATTGTAGAAATTCGAGTTTTAAAGCAAATTGCAATTACAGAATGTCGAAAGAAAGTAAATGACATTATATTCAAAATTGCTATCTCGGATTTTCGAAATTTTGAGATTTTGACTCCCAAAAATAAAAACATACACTTTTGTTTTCTTTGTCGAAAACTTATTTGTCGTTGTTTTATAACATACAACATTCTGTACTGTTTAAATTATGTGGGCTCTCCTTGGCTACGAAGGCCCCTCTGATCCGATTTGCCCCCCCCCCCCGGGCGAAATCCTCCCTACGCCCCTGCAGAGCACTGCTAGAGTTATTGTAATAAGTTGTTGGGGCAAAATGCTATATAAGTGGGTTCAGAGCGGAAATGATATTTTACATAGGAATACGAGAGACAGGGCTTTAAGCGAGAGTAGCTCTTAGCAGCTGCAGTAGCCAGCTCTGATTCCACCAATCAGAGAATGTAAGCGTTGAGTGCTTACATAACTGATGAGACTCGCGGTGTGGTGGAGTCATCCGGGCTGGGTTTGCAGACCGAGTTTGTTCTGAACGCGCCAGCAGGGCTGAATGCTAGAGTCCGTGTGAGATGCGACGGAGTTTAGGCACCAACGTATTTCATTTTGGACCCGGAACTAATGCACTAGGCAAAATGTTACGATGACAAAATCTTGCAATGTGAATAATTCATACTTCATACTAGGCTACCTTAATTAAAGTAACTTTGTTCTTAGAAGTTAGCACGCAAGCGCATGCATGGCTCGGTTGAACGGTTTGCTATCCTTGCCTTATACAACAATGACGTCTTACATGAATCGCCACACCTATTTGAACGCAGTGCACTATAATTTTCAAAGAAAGTGTTACGGACGCAAATGTTTCCTCTCGGCTCTGACAGCTGACCGCTGCCCGGTGTGACCGCTGCCCGGTGTGCCCGGCTAGCTCTAACCCCTGTGCCCGGCTGGCTCTGACCGCTGGCTCTGACCTGCTGGCTCTGACCGCTGGCTCTGACCGCTGGCTCTGAACGCTGCCCGGTGTGTCCGGCTGGCTCTGACCGCTGCCCGGCTGCGTCCGGCGACATCCAGCGACAGAGCTGGAAGTTATTGGCACCATATAACGCACTGTTTGCTTTTCCCACGCCAGCGGCCACCCGGGCTCCATGTTTCCGGGTCAGGCCCACGTGTGCCGGACCACACACTTTGTTGCGCTCACGTGTGTCAGCCAGTAAACTCGAGGGACTCCTCGCGAGGGGAGCACAGTCCACTGCCCAGCTGTACTGGTGTCGAGCTGCGTTTATTTTCTATTATTTCGTCTACTTTTCGTTATTTCTTCTTTATTTTTGACATTTGGAACAAACTCTTAAAGGGAATGTTTCACCTTCGTATTGGTTTTGAACTGAGATAGCCATTATCTTTGGCCGTTATTGAAATGTAGAAAATACTAAGGTCATTTTCCCCAAAACTTAGCCATTTTTAAGCAATTTAATTTATAATTTGCAAAATGGGATAGTGCCTAGTGCCGCCGCTGATTGGCTGACAGCCACTTTGTCAGCCAATCTCATTTTGTCAGCCAATCAGCGGCGGTCTATAGCTCAATAATGACGTCATCATCCAAAATTTAAAACCTTAATTTGTATAAAGTTAAGTGACTTTTCGAGAGAGAAAAATATCACCATCGTTTTCAGTAGCCCTTACTTCATATTTTCGACTATAGCCAGCGTATATTTGACAACTTTCAGAAAGGTGAAACATTCCCTTTAAAGTTCACCTTTAACACGGGGATTTTAACTGAGATAGCAGATTTGTAGAGCAGATCGAAAAATGGGTTGTGGTAAAAGAATTACCTCGCTACGCTAGGTAATTTCGACACAGGACTAGTGGGCCCCTTTTATACGACTCTGTTTCGGGTGCCAGAAACTTGTTTCGGGTTATCACAACGGTTGTTTACGTTACAAGCAGCCTGCGTATATATGTATAAAGTCCGTCGTTATTGTGTGCAATAGTTTCCATATCCAAGCTACCATATGCATGACGTCATAATTGTCATGAAGTTTGTTATGGCCATGAAGGAGGAAAGAGAAATATGACCACTTTCGACGGATATCCATCTATCGTCCAAATACCATATTAGCTTTTTTCAGCTCGAAATACCCCGTATAGACAAATTTCAAGATAACTTTCAAGGTGACCCCTTTAAGTGACAAACTTTCTACGAACATTGTTGCCGGCATAGTGCAGATTGTGTCAGTAACAGAAAGGTTTCGAAGATGTCAAAGATTTTTGAACGATTTCAAGGAAACATCGCAAATGCTGGCAAATGCAAAATGGTGACTACTAAATTGTACCTTTGGCAATTTTATGAGCCATAATGTATGAATTATTGCAAGTTTCGTCACGAAAGTAATAAATCGCGTTCATTCACTTCAGACATGACCTTAACCCCCGACGTCAATCTCTTCTCAGGGGTCAGCGGCTACGTCGCCCAGCCTTGGAATTTTGACCATTTTCTGGACTTTTTTGGTCCAAAGAATGTTGCTCTCTTAATTTTTTTTCTAGAAATATGTTCTCTTTTCACCTGATCTTACCGGCATTGTAGTTAAAATATAATTCAATTTTCCTCACAAGCATTTAATATCTATTACAAATCAGGAATTTGTACTTTCCAAGTAAAATCATTTGTAAAAAAATGGAAATCTTAATTTTCCTACAATAAAATGTTATTCTCCAACTATGCATTTTTACTCTCCGGGACCAGATCATGAAACTAAAAATCCAACACTGCGACGCATTCCCAGCTCATCAAGAAAAACCCTTCTTTTTCCGATTGAATTGGGGACAAGGATCTCTCGCTCTCGCTCTCGCTCTCGCTCTCGCTCTCGCTCTCGCTCTCGCTCTCGCTCGAAGGAGCACCGTTCAAGTGCGCACCCGCCGACACCATTACAGACGTCCCACGCGTGCGAGATTGCTGGCTAATTGTTTACAGCAGTCGGAACGCTCGTCGTTGCGACGGTTGTTTGTCTGGGCGGCGGTGCTAAGCGTTCGGTGTCGTGTGCCTTCCGCCCCGGTGAGCACTGGACCGCTAGCGTCTCGCTGGGCAGTGGACCGCTGCCGTATACTGAGCACTGGACCGCTGCCGTATACTGTATACTGAGCAGTGGACCGCTGCCGTATACTGAACACTGGACCGCTGCCGTATACTGTATACTGATCACTGGACCGCTGCTGTATACTGAGCACTGGACCGCTGCCGTACACTGAGCACTGGACCGCTGCCGTATACTGTATACTGAGCACTGGACCGCTGCCGTATACTGAGCACTGGACGGCTGCCGTATACTGTATACTGAGCAGTGGACCGCTGCCGTATACTGAGCACTGGACCGTTACCGTATACTGAGCACAGGACCGCTGCCGTATACTGTATACTGAGCACTGGGCCGCTGCCGTATACTGAGCACTGGACCGCTGCCGTATACTGAGCGCTGTACCGCTGCTGTATACTGAGCACTGGACCGCTGCCGTATACTGAGCACTGGACCGCTGCCGTATACTGAACACTGGACCGCTGCCGTATACTGATCACTGGACCGCTGCCGTATACTGAGCAGTGGACCGCTGCCGTATACTTAGCACTGGACCGCTGCCGTATACTGAGTACTGGACCGCTGTCGTATACTGAACACTGGACCGCTGCTGTATACTGAGCACTGAACCGCTGCCGTATACTGAGCACTGGACCGCTGCCGTATACTGATCACTGGACCGCTGCCGTATACTGAGCACTGGACCGCTGCCGTATACTGTACACTGAGCACTGGACCGCTACCGTATACTGAGCACTGGACCGCTACCGTATACTGAGCACTGGACCGCTGCCGTATACTGATCACTGGACCGCTGCCGTATACTGAGCACTGTACCCCTGTCGTATACTGAGCAGTGGACCGCTGCCGTATACTGAGCACTGTACCGCTGCCGTATACTGAGCACTGGACCGCTGCCGTATACTGTATACTGATCACTGGACCGCTGCCGTATACTGAGCACTGGACCGCTGCCGTATACTGTATACTGAGCACTGGGCCGCTGCCGTATACTGAGCACTGGACCGCTGCCGTATACTGTATACTGAGCACTGGACCGCTGCCGTATACTGTATACTGATCACTGGACCGCTGCCGTATACTGAGCACTGGACCGCTGCCGTATACTGAGCACTGGACCGCTGCCGTATACTGTATACTGAGCACTGGACCGCTGCCGTATACTGAGCACTGGACCGCTGCCGTACACTGAGCACTGGACCGCTGCCGTATACTGAACACTGGACCGCTTCCGTACACTGTATACTGAGCACTGGACCGCTGCCGTATACTGAGCACTGGACCGCTGCCGTATACTGTATTCTGATCACTGGACCGCTGCCGTATACTGAGCACTGGACCGCTGCCGTATACTGAGCACAGGACCGCTGCCGTATACTGTATTCTGATCACTGGACCGCTGCCGTATACTGAGCACTGGACCGCTGCCGTATACTGTATTCTGATCACTGGACCGCTGCCGTATACTGAGCACTGGACCGCTGCCGTATACTGAGCACTGGACCGCTGCCATATACTGTACACTGAGCACTGAACCGCTGCCGTATACTGAGCACTGGACCGCTGCCGTATACTGAGCACTGGACCGCTGCCGTATACTGAGCACTGGACCGTTGCCGTATACTGAGCACTGTACCGCTGCCGTATACTGAGCACTGGACCGCTGCCGTATACTGAGCACTGGACCGCTGCCGTATACTGTATACTGAGCAGTGGACCGCTGCCGTATACTGAACACTGGACCGCTGCTGTATACTGAGCCGGCTCTGAGCCACGCGGAGACTCACGGAGCCATCAGGGACTCGGCTGCCGCCGCCGGCTCCGCCTGGATGGCAGGTGATGAGTTTGTGAGAGATGACACGGAAGAAAGGATACAAATAAAGGAAGGAAATTTGAACATACCATTTGAGTACACAAGGCAAAACATGTAGCGAGCAAAAATGATGCAGAGTATGGCTAGCAATGCAATGAACTAGGATCAAAGCGGCGCAATGAAAGCTCTCCAAGGCCAGCATTAAATCTGGATTCCTTTGAACATTATTCAATAATATTTCCATCAGTTTCTGATAAGAAATACATTGGTTTATTTTGCTCTTCGAGCAAACAGTTCGCAAGAAATTTCAAACGAGATAGATGGGCAGCTTCTGTGCACTCTCTACCAATTTTCTGAAAAGGCCGTCCGTAAGCCACCCCATTCGTTCCAGGTGACGAGGAGAAATGGCTGCGAATTCGATCCCATCTCGCTCAGTGCGGCGCCGTTCCTCTCGCCGGGAAGCCGTCGATTTGTGGCGGCAAAGTTCCGTCCGACGACACTCTAGAAAGTCGCGGAAAATACCAGGATGCAATGACGAGAAGATGGCGTAAAGATGCGACATTCTTCGGAGAGCAAACCCCATATTTCAACACTGCTTCACTGCATCTCTGACTATTCCCGTCAGGTATGGGGAGGGGGGGATGAAAATATAACATTGATGAGTTCATATAAATTTACTCAATAATGCCGCTTTTGACCAACAGGGCGCCAAATAGGATGGGGCTTGTGCTCGACTTGACTCAGGAAACTCACAACATAAACAGTCATTTGATCTCATAGTTTCAACGATACATTATGAATGCATTCGCATCATCCTGAAACATACAGATCAAGGTTAGACGATGAGGTATCAAAATATTGATTAACTTGCCACAGTTGTTCAAAACAAGCCGATATTTGAAGTGACCTCAACATTCACAAAATAGGTGTGTTCAATCTCCAAACATAGCATCCCTGATGCGAGTTCTCACTCGGAGTTGTAGTCAGGAATGTGACCCCGGCCACTATCCAGCCGAGCCTACATCAAAACCCCATCGAACAATAGCTATAGTCGAGTTCGCCAGCTCTGCTCAAGTTCCGTCGGACAACAAACAACTCTAACGGTGACGCGGGTACGGCTGGAACACAAAGAGCCACGTGGCCGAGCTGAAACTGAAGCAACTTGGCAGGTTTACACGGATTTACACCGGTTTACACGGGTCGGCGTATGTAACAGGTGGCCGCTGGTGATATCTAGAAGAGCTCTGTTCGGCGATACACAGCGTGGGCAGCCCGGGTTCGAACTTCAGTAAAGCATCGCGACGGGCAGCGTACACTGACCACCCATGATGCACACAATAACAATAACGAACACTTTCCATTTCCAAGTTCTCTTGTTTGATT
>JAXIVJ010005665.1:60000-72313 GCA_036785665.1 Chirona hameri
AATCCCACACCATCCCCACGATCCCCACGATCCCACGCCATCCCCACAATCCCACGCCATCCCCACTAAGATGCCACATTTCGCGGTTTTGACTGCAAGGTGCGCGGAGTTATTAAGCAATCGGATGACATCCGAACGGACAGACAAACAGGTGGATGCTAGATTAACACAAAGATGGAATTATTGAACTGGGACATTTCGATACTTTATATATACATATATTGTACACCAGTTGTAATGTTTGTAGCGGAAGCTTTCGAACACTACTGTGCTCTTCGTCAGCCTGGTTGGGGTACACAGTTCACACACTCGAAACAATATTTGAAATTATTAATACATAAGCACAGTGGATTATTCCTCTAGATCCCCTAAAAGGCGGATTTGAAAGTCACGACATCCCTAACCTTTCCTTCCTAATATAATACATAAACACGTACAGACGCATACACTGCATACTTTTCATTCGTATTATGTAGGTATACAATATAAAGGTAATTCGTAATACGTACATTTCATTCATATTCGCAGTGATTCGCTGTGACATTCGTAATAAGTATATATATATATATAATAGACAGGTAATATGTAACATTCGTAATGGGGTCGAATTCGCCGTGACATAGATTGCACGTGGCCATTTTGACGTCATCGTGCTCGTTTCGTCAAGGAGATTCGAATCATACCATGGCGACCAGGTTACCTAACGCAACTGCTCGTGTATACATATGCAAAAATAATTTGGTATGCTTAAATTTCGTAGCGCAAGTCTTCGAATAAAATTTGTGTTATTGCATATAATGAAACAAATTGTAACAGACATACCTTTGCAGCCTACCCTAGCGTGAACTAAACCTTGTGTACACAACAAAAAATATTTATGTCTTTGAATAAACGAAAGAACGATTGTTTATTTTCCATACGAATGGTTAAAGATGCAATCCTTCGCTCAGAGGTGTCTTCACATGTTGTTGCTGCATACAGGCGAAACCTCGAATCTCTCCAGTCACGACATGGGAGACCAAACACTATTGGAGGTTTACCTCGCAAAGTGTTGATACAAATAGTTTAATATAAATGTAAGCAAGGCGATAATTTGTCATTGCCCCTGTCATTACCAGCAGAATATCAACAGTAAATGCGTCAGATTAATTTCAACTAAACTTGTTTGCAAGTGAGATTGACCAGCCGCCAGCGGCCGGCGGTCCGATACACTGAGCAGTGGGCAGTGGACAGCTGACCGCCTGCAGCCCTGGCCTGCAGCAGAGGAGTGTTTAGTCATCATCTCTCATAACCCCGCCCAACCTCGAATCTCCTCCTCAGAGCAGCCGCACGGGCAGAAGTTTGGCAGCTCTGCGCTCCGCCGGCGGCGCGGCCGCTCGCCTGTCTGTGTGTGATTACCCTCCTGTGGCTTACCGAGCTGAGGTCGGTTATAACGCCCACGCCACACGCGACTTCAGCTTTACAGCCCCGCACTCCCCAGCCGGCGACAACAGCACGGCACGGACGGCTGGCAAACAGGCCTGGCGCCACGGGTCAGCCCTGGGAGACACGGTCATGCTGAAGTGGTCAACAGGTGTCAGCTGGCGTGGTGACAGCGCGTGACATGGTGAGCAGACTGCGCGTGACACGGTGCACAGACAAGCTACCTGCAGAAACCTCAGTCCGAGCGAAACGTCACGCAGCCCTCTGCAGGTGAAACTATCGACGGCAGCTTTTGTATCCACTCCAGTGGATCCAGCATAAACTCGCATCCACATCCACATCTGAGCGTCTCTCTTCCTCATTTGACCTCTCTGACCTTTCCAACCACCAGCACCGCTTCCTCGACTCCCGTCACCAAGTATCGGTCAACAGCAGGTGTGTTGTTATCACGGTGCTCCCTATCTAAGTCCGCAGTCGCCAGTCCCAGCCTATTCACGGCGACTCTGGGACGGACCGCGTCGGCAGTGAGACGCTGCTAATCTCTTTTGGCTGCTGCCGGGTTTGGAAAGCAGGTCCGAACAGCAGGGCTGGGTAGCAGAGCGAGGGCAGCAGGGCTGGACAGTAGGGGCGAGGGTCATTGGACGAGCAGGTGCAGCCAGCTGTGGTCCCGGTGCCGCCCTGGACGGCAGGTGGCCGGGGAGCGACACAGCAGATGCACCTCTGACCCTGAGACGGTGTAATGGCCCAGGTTCCACCCCACCGTCCCCACCTTAACGGTCGTCCCAGTCGAGTAGGCCACGTTACAGAGGAGCTACAAAGGGCAGGGCAGAGTCAAGCGAGGCGAGCAGTGCGGGGCGGCAGATCCTGTTCCTATACGCTGTCCTGATTTAATTTTAACCTGACCTCCTGACTGAACCCATCTCAGCTGGTGACCGAGCAGCCAATTAGGGAATCCCAATCCCTGACATAAACCGCGTCGCGGCCATGCTTACTAGTGGCTCAACATAACGGGAATTCGCAGCCATCCAATATATGTAGTACACCATCCCGACCTAACTGGAGTTGATGCTATACTCGTTAACCCTTCCCTTAGCAACAGTCACCCTATCCAATCGCCATGATCCTGCCATTAGCATGTTAATGCCAGCGCACTAACACTCGACCAGGGCTGAGCAGTCATCTTGTCACTTCCACCACAACAATCGGCGAACTTGGGCGGCTACCGCTCAAATCAGCAACATTCAACAAACGTTTCCAATCACGGACGAATCCCATATAGCCTGACACCCCGAGCTCTAATACTAACGGTCCATGGACCACTGCGTTGTTTGGTGCAACATTGCAGTTACATTGACAATGACCGACGCTGCATTGGCAGCCTTACGGCCGGGCAGGAGAGAGGGGGGATGGGTGAAGGGAGGAGAGTGTGGGAAAGGGGAGGGGAGCGTCGGTGACCGGACCATCACCTCGTGGGAATCAGCTGCTGGGATAATCAGACCAGACCACAGACGAACGCTGCAGTCCCAATGGGCCGGGCTATTGGAGGCGGTGAGTCACCTTTGCAGAGCCGAGAATGATGGTGGTGAATGGGTGGAATTTCCTATTTGGTTGGTGGGGCCATTGCCTTACAAAACTTTGTGATTGCCCGCAACAACGTTCAGAGTCATTCTCGAACACGTCAACCCAACCACTGAAGCAGCCGTTTTTCGATTAAAATTAAATTGGCACGTGACTGTTTATTAATATAGCTTTGTGGACGAAAGCGACAAAATTCACAGTTTGTGGCCGAGACGGAGTCGAGGCCTCAAACTGTGAATTTTGGAGCGCAAGTCCCCAAAGCGATTTAGTGTGCAGCAAGCGATATATAAAAATAAAATCTGGCAATTTCCATTCGAAGTCTAGCTTAGTCACGTAATATATATTCTATAGTACAAAAACTCCAGGTCACGTGACCTACTGACCATAAACTCCACTTTGTGGACTCCCGACCACAAATAATGATGAATTAGTGGATCTTAAAAGTTACCAAAGGATATTTGATCATGAATACAAAATATGAATTGTGCTGGTTGGAATAGGAATAGCGTATAGGTATTTTACATTTTTCTAACTTTTGTCTTACAATTTTAGAGGGACTTTGAATGACTTACACTATATCAAAGAAGGTAGGGGATTTCTATATATTTTCTTCTGAAATCCGGACAAATGCCTGATATCACGCTCTTGAGCTGGTACCGGTCAATACCGTTCTCAGCGGACTGCGGTGCGGTCAGGCGTACGTGTCCGGCCCATGGGAGAGGGAGCTGGAGCTGGAGCGGCTCCGTGCCGGCCGGCCGTGGCTGCTACGACGTGTTGTCCTGATATTACGTCTGCTGGGGGCTCCTCTCAGAAGCCACATCGTCGTCCAGAGAGAGGGTCCACAGAGTCGCCCAGGGAATCCCCGTGCCGCCACCGAACACTGTCCAAGTGATGAGATGATGAGATGAGATGATGTATTCAGAACCTCCACAAAGTGGATTTTATGGTATCCACGTCAATATACATACAAACACGCTGGGTCATACACTGAACACAAACACTAAAAATGCTCGACTGTAATCCAACATTGATTAAAGGACTAAGGTGTACGTGTTGTCTCGATCGACCCGACGCAAAAATGACAAACGACATGACACAACCATACAGCATACGCATCGCACGTCTGGCTATTAATAGGCAACCACCGGCCCCACGGAGCTACCTACACAATTACATGCCTCAGATCAGCGTGCTGTTCCAGGTCCTGGTCGCTCTACAGAGAAAACTGCGTCTCGCGAACTCAGTCCGTACTCGTGGCAGCTGCAGCTGGCCACTCTCGGTCGCTCGAGTACTGCGACTGGACTGTGCAGATCGAGAGACGAGTTGCATCCGCAGAATCTCCGACGCATCTGACGCTGTCAGAAGGCGGCGCACTATCGAGAGATCATGTTCATTCAGCATGTCGTCGATTCGTCCCCATCCCAACTCTAGAAGCACTGGGGTCACATGTTCTCGTCGGCCCAAGCCAGTCACAATCCGAGCACCGAAGTTGATGGCTTTCTGGACACGCTTCTTTTGCTCCCCCGTACAGCTACCCCACACACTGATACAGTACCGCATGTGCGGGAAGACGAACGCTTCCACGAGCATGCGTTTTGTGTCCTTGGGCACTCTGTGACGCATCCTAGCCAGGCCCACCAAGACCATATTGCAGCGCTGTACAACTGCAGAAACGTGTTTCACCCATGTTAAGTGAGGGTCGATGATGACGCCCAGGACCTTGACACTGGAAGAAGGTGAGATTTCGTCGTTTCCGAAATGGACTGAAAAGTTGGCGTCCGATTTTTGACGGCTAGATTTCAGAATGATCATTTCTGTTTTGGACGGGTTTATTTTCAGCCTGTTTTGAGTGAACCATTTGAATGCGATAGAGAGATTGATTTCCACTCGTGTTTTGAGGGCCTGCATGTTTGATGGTGCTTCAGTGTCCAGGAACTGGGCGTCATCAGCGTACAAGATCATCTTGCCGTTGGGCAGGTATTGCGTCAGATCGTTCGTGAATATCAGGAATAACACTGGGTCTAGTATGGACCCCTGAATTACCCCGTGCGTCACTCCGAGAGCACGTGACGATCCCCTTTTATCGCCTGCGTACGCCCCTGGAGCCAGTCAGCGAACCAGTCTGACCGGATGCCATACCATCCGAGCTTGTCCAGGAGACGGCCGTGCTCGACGCTGTCAAACGCCTTCGACGTGTCGGCCGTGACGAGTGACGTAACTAGTCCTCTGTCGATGTTGTCTGTGGCGTATACGACAGCATCGAGCACAGCCGCCTCTGTGGACAGACCAGGCCGAAAACCATATTGCTGCGGGCACAACACGCAATGACTCGTGAGATACGTCATCAGCTGAGTACAGATAACACGTTCACACAGCTTGGCCACCACAGGAATGATCGAGATCGGCCTGTAATTACTGGGATCACTTGTGTCACCCTTCTTGAACAGTGGAGTAACGATAGCAGCTTTCCACTGCAAAGGCATGTCACAGTTCGCTATGCACGAGTTGATGATGTGTAGGAGATGTGGTCCCACCACGGCAAACGTCAGTCTCAGCATCTCGATGGTGATGCCGTCCGGACCGCAGGCACGGGACGTGCCCATGCGCCGCAGCGCAGCGGACAGTTCGGGGAGCGTGGCCGGCAGCGGTGCGAACGCGCCACTGCACACGCGCGGCGGGCGTGGCGGCAGCGGCTCTCCAGCGTCGGCAGCTGCCAGGGAGGAATGATCGAGATCGGCCTGTAATTACTGGGATCACTTGTGTCACCCTTCTTGAACAGTGGAGAAACGATAGCAGCTTTCCACTGCAAAGTGTCAAAGTGTCCACAGAGTCGCCCAGGGAGTCCCCGTGCCGCCACCGAACACTGTCTAAGTGTCCACAGAGTCGCCCAGGGAGTCCCCGTGCCGCCACCGAACACTGTCCAAGTGTCCACAGAGTCGCCCTTAGAGTCCCGATGCTGCTGCCACCGAACACTGTCCAAGTGTCCGCAGAGTCGACCAGGGAGTCCCGATGCTGCTGCCACTGCCACCGAACACTGTCCAAGTGTCCACAGAGTCGCCCAGGGAGTCCCCGTGCCGCCACCGAACACTGTCCAAGTGTCCACAGAGTCGCCCAGGGAGTCACCGTGCCGCCACCGAACACTGTCCAAGTGTCCACAGAGTCGCCCAGGGAGTCCCGATGCTGCTGCCACCGCCACCGAACACTGTCCAAGTGTCCACAGAGTCGCCCAGGGAGTCCCGATGCTGCTGCCACTGCCACCGAACACTGTCCAAGTGTCCACAGAGTCGCCCAGGGAGTCCCGATGCTGCTGCCACCGCCTCCGAACACTGTCCAAGTGTCTGCAGAGTCGCCCAGGGAGTCCCGATGCTGCTGCCACTGCCACCGAACACTGTTCAAGTGTCCGCAGAGTCGCCCAGGGAGTCCCGATGCTGCTGTCACCGAACACTGTCCAAGTGTCTGCAGAGTCGCCCAGGGAGTCCCCGTGCCGCCTCCGAACACTGTCCAAGTGTCCACAGAGTCGCCCAGGGAGTCCCGATGCTGCTGCCACCGCCACCGAACACTGTACAAGTGTCCGCAGAGTCGACCTTGGAGTCCCGATGCTGCTGCCACTGCCACCGAACACTGTCCAAGTGTCCACAGAGTCGCCCAGGGAGTCCCGATGCTGCTGCCACCGAACACTGTCCAAGTGTCCACAGAGTCGACCAGGGAGTCCCCGTGCCGCCTCCGAACACTGTACAAGTGTACGCAGAGTCGACCTTGGAGTCCCGATGCTGCTGCCACCGCCACCGAACACTGTACAAGTGTCCGCAGAGTCGACCTTGGAGTCCCGATGCTGCTGCCACCGCCACCGAACACTGTCCAAGTGTCCACAGAGTCGCCCAGGGAGTCCCGATGCTGCTGCCACCGCCACCGAACACTGTCCAAGTGTCCGCAGAGTCGCCCAGGGAGTCTATTTATGTATTTATTTATTGTACATCTTGGGAGCATCCACAGGCGACTGTGGCTATTAAGCTCCCGCGTCAGTGTATGGGACAAATAGTAGAAAAGACGGGCGTACATAAACACACACACACACACACACACACACACACACACACACACACACACACACACACACACACACACACACACACACACACACACACACACAAAACACATACAACACACAAGTCACCGTCCGGTGCAATGCAGGTGCACTTCATCGCTGCATGAGGTGGCGTTTTAGCGACGATTTAAAATGGCTGGTCGTCATGCTTTGGAGTTCGATAGGCAGTCTGTTGTACTGCATGGCTGCACGATAGCAAAACCTTCGCTTCCCTGCTTCTGTGCGAATGCTGGGTAAACTTAGGTTGCTGTTTTGCCTAGTTGTGCGCTCTCGCATTTCCTCGTTGCGATGAAACATCCTGGCAATGGCGGTAGGCTCCTCCGTACAAACTACCTTGTGCAGAAGCACCAGCGTATCATGGGATGACAGATCAGTGGCCGACAGCCATCCCAGCGCATCTCGCACATCCGCCACATGGTCATATTTGCGACGGCCAGAAGTTACTCGAGCAGCAAAGTTAATTATCTTTTGAATGCAGCCAAGATTCTTCTTTGTGCAGTTTCCGTAAACTGGCAAACAGTAGCGGATGTGCGAGAGCACCAGGGCGTTCACAATTGTCACGATGGTGTCGGCTGGTAGTTGGTGACGCGCATGGCTCAGTCCGATTAGCGTACCAAAACACTTTCTGGTGAGGGCCGTCACATGATCGTCCCAAGTGAGGCATGGATCAAAGATCACGCCTAGGTTCTTCACCTTTTGGCATGGTTTCAAAACTGCATCTCTGAATTTAACGCTGATGTCGGGCAGGTCACGCTGATTCTGGAGTCCCGATGCTGCTGCCACTGAGAGCCGTCCAGGGGGCTCCGAGTGCAACTCTGGCCGCCACCAAGCGCGGACAAGAATTCAGGTGGGTAACGTACCACGTAAAGGCGGTATCCATCAGGGCGACCTGTTTCATTGCAGTTGTGTAGTACGCTGCATGTAGTCTCAAACTTAAGCTTCTAACTATATCAAAGGCAACAGGTGGTAACGACTAATGCCCTGAGAGAACCACTTGTTTGCGTCGGCTTAAATGATAGAGAATCTACGTCGATTTCGCCAACACCCGCCGCTCCAGGACAGGTGACCCGCTGATCACCTCTGCATCCCTGGACCGTTCTCCGTACCGACATCATCGAGCGGAGAACTGCGCGCATCGCTCGGGCCAGTTCGCAGCAGTCCGCCGTGGTTCCGAGACCTGCCCCGGCCCATGGCAGCGCCTCCAAGACACTGACCCGTCTGGTGATTGATTAAGTCCACCGCCCCTCCGTTCTCGGAACGTTCAGCTGGGAGACGTGGAGACTCGCACTGCGCAACATCGGCGACATATTACATTCGAACGGCCGTACTCGGCCGTGCCCGGCAATTCTCGGCGTGCTCCCGAGAACGTCCACCGGAGAACGGTCCGCCACCGGTCGGCACCGGCGCTGAAGCCGGAGTTCCCCTCTCTGCCGACGTGAGGCCGGCCGGTTGCCGACCGGCGAACTCCGCAGAAGTGTCGGCGATCCTGAGCCTCCTAATGACGACCTAATGGACCGAGCTACCGTCCTGCCGGCCACGTGGCGCCACTATCGATTGCACCATCTGTATCAGTTTATATCGCGCCCGGAGGCAATCATTCCGACACTTAAGCTCCTCGGCGGCGGGGGCATGCACGTGAGGAGAACTATTCCAGCGGTCAGGTTCGGTCAGGTTCGGTCAGGTTCGGTCAGGTTCGGTCAGGTCGGGTCAGGTCGGGTCAGGTCGGGTCAGGTCGGGTCAGGTCGGGTCAGGTTCGGTCAGGTCGGGTCAGGTTCGGTCAGGAGGTGCAGTCCAGGCAGAGGAGGTTCTCTCTCGTGTTGTGGTCCAGGTAAAGGGACGTTAGTTAGTTTCCAGTCATTCAGCTGATCGCGCTAAAGCAAACCCTCGTGATGGTTGATTGCAGGATGAGAAACATCAGCTGCATTTGATTCCGAGCTGAAGGGACATCAGACACATTTAATTTCAGGCTGAAAGTACATCAACATTCAATTCCAGCCTGAAAAGACATCAACACTCTGCTGATATTGGCTGATATCTGCTGATATCTTCGTCTCCCCAGCGTCATTAGGACAACCCGCAGACAGGCATTACAATTGCAGAAGCCATAGGCCGAGTCACGAGTCCGTCGCAATACATATGCTGCCAGGGACATCAATGACTGGAACTCGCTACCCGCCTCTGTGGTCTCTTCTACATCTCTCAACCTGTTTAATCCTATTAGGGGGGCAGATTCTGCCCACCCCTCAGGGTTTTCGCAGATATCTCCCGAACGGCTAAGAGCAGACCCATGAAATTTTGGGGACTTTCCTAGAATTGAATTTCGCATATGGAGTCAAAATTTGGAGTTCCTAACCTTAACAAAGGTGGTTCCAGGGCCCAGTTTTTGGAGGATTTGTTCTGTGACATTTGGCGATAATACGGAGATGCAATCTTCACGGCTTCTTCCTAACTGCCTGAAGTATAAAGGAGTTACACGGGTTTACGGTTATTGAAACAAGAGCAAATTAGTTCATTTTAGTTGAACTATATTAAATATTGCACGGCAGAGGCGGTTGCAGGTACTTGAAAAGGGGAGCAGGGGTGGTAACAATAGACTATGGTTCTCCGATCAAATCGAAAGTTGGCAAATGGTTCTCCAGCAACACTAATGCAATATCGCTCGTTGAAGCAATATTTATATTTATACCCTTGTGAAATATTGATCATACAAGAAAAAATAAAGTTGCAAAAACTCTGATAAGATACTCTGTAGCTGATGCAAGATTAAATACATTGGAAAGTTCTTGAGGCCCCTATAGAATAAGAGAGTATAGACAGGTCTAAGCAATATTTGTCATTTAATGTGAATATTTTGTTTTAATTTATGACAGACAGAAAAGTGTACCAGTAATACCAAAACTATGACGTCACCAAAAACGATACATAAAGAGACATACAAGAAAAGTGCAACAAAGAACCTCTTGGGCCCATCCGAGGTTGCACCCTCCCCCCCCCCCCCCCCCACCAGTCTCGCCCCTTCAAATCACTTTACTCTACCTGCATAAAAGAAAGCTAATCCCACGAGTATTTATGAACTAATCTCTTCTCTGTAAAATATTTATCTAATCTAATTTTGAAGAAAGCAAGTGTCACTGCATCAGCGACATCCCCTGGTAGCATATTTCAATGTCCTACAACCCTTCTACTGAAAAATTACTGTCATAGCCTAGTCCTACTTTGTTTCATAATGAGTTTATCCTGATGACCTCTACCTCGATTTTCCCCATTGAACTCAAACATTCCCTTTAAATATCCAGAATGCTGACCATTTACAAATATGAAGACTTCAATTAGATCTCCTCTTAGCCTTCTATATCTAAGTGAAAACATACCCAATTTCTTTAATCTATCTTCATAAGGTAAACTACCAAGATAATTAACCATTTGTGTTGCCCTTTTTAACTCTGTCTAACATCCAGCAATCTTTCTCATATGTGGGAGACCAGGCTTGTACACAATACTCCAAATGTGGTATAACGTATGCACAATAGTTTTGTTATTACCTTTGAATTGCTGTAAATGTACATAAGCATGCATAACCAATCATAACCATAACCATAAATAATAACCAGTGCTTCGATACAAAAAAAACGGTTGGGTGGGGGGGGGGGGGGGGGGCGAACGCACAGGCGGCTCCAGCCCCTCTCCGTGGAGGGCATCTTTGTGTGGCTAAAAGGTACCCCATTTTTTTCCTCTGCTGACTTGGGTCGGTCGCCTTATTTTGGTGTTCGAGGTTAAGAAATTCACTTTTCAAATTCACAAACATTGATTTTGTGGATTTTTTTTTAATCCGTGTTTTGTTGGGGGGTGGGGGGGTCAAAAACACAAACTTTTGCGAATCCGAGAAAGCCATTTTGAAGAGAATGTCATTTCCTTTCATTTAACCCTATTCGTGGCAGGGGGCAGATTCTGCCCATCCCTCAGGTTTTTCGCAGATATCTCCCGAACGACTAGGAGCAGACCCATTACATTTTGGGACTATTCCTAAAATTGAATTCCGCATATGGAGTCACAATTTTGAGTTCCTAACCTGAACAGAGGCGGTTCCAAGGCTCAGTTTTGGGATGATTTTTTCTCTGTGACATTTAGCGAAAATAGTGACCCCCCCGCAACCCCCCTCCGCGCCGAAGGCGCGGAAGGGCCTCGTAAGGAGACCAATGTCTGCGTCGAAGGTGCAGAAATAGACATGCTTACGAGGTTTGATATCTGCCATTTGCTGCATTCAGACCAGGAGCCGCCCTCAGGCTAGGTGCCGCCCCTGGCCAGGTGCCGCCTTCAGGTCATGTGCCGCCCTCAGGCCAAGCGCTGCCCTCAGGTCAGATGCCACCACCTGGTCAGGTGCCACCTTCAAGTCAGGTGCCGCTCTCAACCCAGGTGCCGCCCTCAGGCCAGGTCCCGTCCTCAGGTCACGTACCGCGTTCTGACGGGGCACCGCCCACAGGTCAGATGCCGCTACCTAGCCACGTGCAGCCCTATGGCCAGGTGACGGCGCCCCTCCGGCCAGTGATGGCACTCCTCCGGACAAAGACGGCACTCTTGCGGCCAGTGACGACGCCCCATCGGCCAGTTACGGTGCCCCTTCGGCCAATGACGGTGTCCCTCTAGAGACAATGACGGTGCCCCTCTAGAGCTAATGGCGGCACCCTTTCGGCCAGTGACGGCGCCCGTCCGGCCAGTGACCGCCGGAGGTGCGAGGCTCTCTCAGGCCTCGACAATCGCCCTCTCAGACCAGCATGGGATCTGCTCAGGCATGGCAAGGATTCCATCAGGCCTACAAATCATCTAAGGGCCCCTCAACCCGACCGTGGGCCCCTCACGCCAACCAAAGGCCCCTCAGACGGAACATAAGGCCCACAGGCTGACAAAGGGTCTCCACAGACTGACAAAGGGCTCCCTCAGACCTAGGGCCCCTCAGACCGAGTGATGGCTCTGAAGCCGACACTTTGTCAATTTCTACGCACGCCACTGAGTGTCACTCATGGGAGACAAGAAGAACAATAGTTTATGTGATGCTATTCCTTCAATTGAGGTAGAATGAGTTTATCACTCCGGACGAGGCAGGGGTTGCCCTAAATGACTTTCCCGCTAAACAAAGTTGTATGCCGAGAAGGGGAAGCTCCTGGACTTACGGTGAACGGTCTATCCTCGTGCTGTCGGCTAAAGCTGAGC
>JAXIVJ010005666.1:0-62500 GCA_036785665.1 Chirona hameri
TAGACATAGACATAGACATAGACATAGACATAGACATAGACATAGACATAGACATAGACATAGACATAGACATAGACATAGACATAGACATAGACCATAGACATAGACATAGACATAGACATAGACATAGACATAGACATAGACATAGACATAGACATAGACATAGACATAGACATAGACATAGACATAGACATAGACATAGACATAGACATAGACATAGACATAGACATAGACATAGACATAGACCATAGACATAGACATAGACATAGACATAGACATAGACATAGACATAGACATAGACATAGACATAGACATAGACATAGACATAGACATAGACATAGACATAGACATAGACATAGACATAGACATAGACATAGACATAGACATAGACATAGACATAGACATAGACATAGACATAGACATAGACATAGACATAGACATAGACATAGACATAGACATAGACATAGACATAGACATAGACATAGACATAGACATAGACATAGACATAGACATAGACATAGACATAGACATAGACATAGACATAGACATAGACATAGACATAGACATAGACATAGACATAGACATAGACATAGACATAGACATAGACATAGACATAGACATAGACATAGACATAGACATAGACATAGACATAGACATAGACATAGACATAGACATAGACATAGACATAGACATAGACATAGACATAGACATAGACATAGACATAGACATAGACATAGACATAGACATAGACATGTACATGTACATGTACATGTACATGTACATGTACATATACATATACATATACATATACATATACATATACATATACATATACATATACATATACATATACATATACATATACATATACATATACATATACATATACATATACATATACATATACATATACATATACATATACATATATATATATACATATATATATTATACATATATATATATATATATATATATATATATATATATATATATATATATATATATATATATATATATATATATATATATATATATATATATGACACAGACACAGACACAGACACAGACACAGACACAGACACAGACACAGACACAGACACAGACACAGACACAGACACAGACACGGACACGGACACGGACACGGACACGGACACGGACACGGACACGGACACGGACACGACACGGACACGGACACGGACGCCCACGCCCACGCCACGCCCACGCCCACGCCCACGCCCACGCCCACGCCCACGCCCACGCCCACGCCCACGCCCACGCCCACGCCCACGCCACGCCCACAGCCACGCCCACGCCCACGCCCACGCCCACGCCCACGCCCACGCCCACACACACACCAGGGAGAAGGTGGCGAAAAGGCCCCCGGGGCGAGTGATATTGGATATACTGTTATATAATCTTGCATTTACATGTATACAATTTAAATTCTACAAATGGGTTCAATCTGACAGATAATCGACCACAGAACCATTGTATGCAATTGACAAATGGAAATGTTGTATACGATGCAGGCATATAATATGATTTTATATTATATTATTTTATTTTATTTCGTAAGTTATTGCTATGCAGCCGTCTCTTGCAACTTTTTTTCTCTCAAGAAATTACGATTGCATCATGTCGGATGCTATATAACCTTGCATTGGCATGTGGGGCAATTTTTATATCTGAAAAAACGGATTCAATCTGTTTGATCACCGATCAGGGCTTCATATGCAACTGACATCTGTCAGGACTGTATACATTTTGCACTAGGATCAATGTTCGATTGCCCCGACACTTTCTTCAAAGTATGAAAAGTCCGACGATACGTTGCATGCGGAGCTAGCATATTCGATGACGGCTGGCGTTCTGCAGATGGACACTCCACGCTGCCGACTGTCCGGCCGCCCCGTGACAGCAGACTTCTGCACGCTGCCGACTGTCCGCCCGCCCCGTGACAGCAGACTTCTGAACAGCTCTGCAAACCCGGCTATACGGCACTGCAAATTCACCCGTCAAGCACATCTTCGTGGCTCTGACAGCTGCCCATTTCCTTGCAGCAACGGCACGTCGGCCCCCAGGGAAGATCAGGGCGAAAACTACTGGACCTACCTGCACCTGGACAAGATTCTGTCGGCTCAGGCGCTGAAGAGCGGCGCGGCTGGCGAGGTGGTTCATGACGAACACCTGTTTATCATCGTCCACCAAGGTCAGTCAAGTTCACACGGCAGCCCCGCTACGGCCGGGCAGTCGTCACACCGGGCGGGCTTATATCATCCACGGGACGGTAAAGGTCAGGGGGCGCAGTTTTCTCGGCAGGTGATCGTTCGCTCCGCATTGTTGAGTGCACGTGTTCTTTGCAGGTGCAGTGTGTTTCCAAGACCTATTTGGTGTACGCTTGCAGCCGTGTTGTGGTGGCGGGTCAGGTGCTGTTTTGCTGTGTAATGCCGCTGATGACGTCAGTGGAGATCAATCCTGGCTACACCCGCTGCATCAGGGGGGGGGGGGGGGGCAGCGGCACATCCGCCGGACGTTACCCGCCGCCGGCATACCGCCGGCCATCGCAGGTGTCGTTACCCGCCGCCGGCATACCGCCGGCCATCGCAGGTGTCGTTACCCGCCGCCGGCATACCGCCGGCCATCGCAGGTGTCGTTACCCGCCGCCGGCATACCACCGGCCATCGCAGGTGTCGTTACCCGCCGCCGGCATACCGCCGGCCATCGCAGGTGACGTTACCCGCCGCCGGCATACCGCAGGCCATCGCAGGTGTCGTTACCCGCCGCCGGCATACCGCCGGCCATCGCAGGTGTCGTTACCCGCCGCCGGCATACCGCCGGCCATCGCAGGTGGCTCTGTAGCATGCTGAGCTTTAAAGCGGCTCGGAGCTACTGAAGATGAATTAGAAACCTACTGGGATATAAGGGTTTATCTTGGCGATGAATTGCAGTGACGATGAATTGCAGATGGACCCGATCTGATGTGCATACATCACCAGCTGAGCCGAAGGAAACCGAACTTTTAGTATATTTACTTTATACTTACTTTATATTTACTTTAAATGTACTTCATAATTGTTCTATATTTACTTAATATTTACTTTACATAAGTATGTAAATAAGTAACCTTCTGCTCATGTTATATCTGAATTAAATTTGAAATCGGTATAAAAAATTACATTAATATATTTCGACTTGCGTCATCCTCAGAATGTTCATCTCAACACCAAACAAAACAAAAACAATTCCCTGGTGCAAATTCGTGCGTCAATGCGCGAAGATCCTCACTATACAGTTATATACACGGCATCCAATAAACAATCCACACAACACGACACAGTTATACGGTGCCTACAGTGTATGGGTGTAAGCCTGATGTTCATATACACATTTATACACCGGCAGAACATCGTCATTATACAGTTATGTACATGATACATAATAAATAGTACACACGACACAATAATCCGGTGGCTTACAGTGGAGGGGTGTAAGGAGGTGGGTGGAGGAGGGGCCACGACGATGTTTGTGTATTCAAGCAGGGCCGCTGATTTCTAATTTCAATGGACTCTGCTATCTTTAGGTCTGCAACATCTTTACATACCCTCTCTATCGAAATTTTGAATGACCTTGATGTTATGCTGCTAGTGGGGTGTATCCGTGTTGTGTCATCCTTCATTTTGGATTGAGGATTTCAAGTTTAATTAAGATATAACATGAGCAGAAGGTTACTTATTCACATACTTATATTCATCATGCTCAAATATGCCATAGCTCGCCTACAACAACTGGACCAAGATTTTTAATGTATCATGTACACAACTGTATAGTGACGATTTTCTGCCGGTGTATAAATGTTTATATGAGCTTACACCCATACACTGTAGGCACCGTATAACTGTGTCGTGTTGTCTGGATTGTTTATTGGATGTCGTGTATATAACTGTATAGTGAGGATCTTCGCGCATTGACGCACGCATTTGCACCAGGGAATTGTTTTTGTTTTGTTTGGTGTTGAGATGAACATTCTGAGGATGACGCAAGTCGAAATATATCAATGTAATTTTGTATACCGATTTCAAGTTTAATTAAGATATAACATGAGCAGAAGGTTACTTATTCACATACTTATATTCATCATGCTCAAATATGCCATAGTTCGCCTACAACAACTGGACCAAGATTTTTACTTTACATAACACGAATTCCTTCCTTCTCCTTATTGATCTTTACCTTCTCCTTGACATTAATAGTAATAGTTGCCGCAACTCTTTTAACATATATTGAAAATATACATTTTCGTGCCCGGCTCATTGTTAAAGGGAAATAATGACCTTTTTATCAACAATGTTTTGGGCTACCGTTATGGTATAAAAATGATGTGATCTAAATTTAAGAACGAAATAAAATTATTCCCAAATTCGAAGTTGGAAGTTTGGAAAAAATAAAAAGCAAGTACATATGTTTCTTTCGGAGTTCATGATCGGTGTTTTCCCTCCGCTATTGGAAACGCGACATATCTGGCGCTGTTGTATCAATCTGTTCAACGTTGGACAATGTCCCTGAAACAAATCGCCGACACTAAATAGGTCGCCGTTGGGTGCATAAATGAACTTCTTCCGATTGAATTGCCACTCTTTCGATTGTTTATTGATTGTTTTGGAAAAAGTGGTTATTGTTATTGATAAGCTAAAGCATTGTATTATATACAGCCAGACAGAGACAAAACAATACACAACTCCTAATGTTGAAAATAAATGACCATTATGACGATTGTTTGACAAAATTGAGTGTCGCAGCCACTAACTAGGCCGTCGTTGGGTGCATAAGTTAACTGCTAATTCGGACACTTTGTATTCAATGTTTGTTGATTGTTAAGGATGGTAGGGCAAATCATCATAATAGACAGAGTGCAAGACCTATTTTTCATACCATTTCGTCAAAAAGCAATACCGGATTTTGGTGGGAACCGAAGTTCGTTACCAAGTACTTGAGAGTACCGGTCGTTAGTGTGGAACGCTGATCAACTTTAACTTGGAATATCTTTCGGTAGGAATGTTTATATGCAAAATGTGATCAATTTACAATATATTTTGGTCTCGTCTGTCGATTTCAAGTGAGAACCTCATTTTTTTTTGGGGGGAGGTGATTATTTCCCTTTATATCAAAGCAAAACCCACATAGGTTAAGTTTAAAAAATAATATTTTGCTTTGATTTGATAATGATCCTTGGTCGAAATGTATCCTTCTCAAAATGTGTATGTAAGTTTCGGCAACCACTTCTATCAATATCAAGGGCAAGGTCATAACTAAAAAGAAGGTATACAAGGATGAAGTAAGCTAGTTAGCATATATGTTCCTTGCTCAAGCACTGCACAGATTGAGAGGCAATTAGGAAATGTTGGAACATGTATGGTCAATGCCATTAAGCACATGGGGTTAGCAATAATATGACAGCGTTAGCATGAAAATCCATGGAATAGGCTAAGCGCACATCTTTGAATCTGTAAATGAGTAAATTGTGGCTCCAACATATTCAGTAGGTATTCAGCATCTGCGGTATTTGATTGCTGCAACTGCTGGATTGATGCTGTACCGCCGAGCACCGGCCACCCTTGTGGAATATTCCCTGACGTAAAAGTGTCAACTCATCTGAAATAATTAAATCGATGAAAACGAATCTTGGAAACTAAGTGGTGGTTCTGCAATTTTATGCAATTCAGATTCCGAATTAGTTGAGTGGCTATGCTATTATGTCGAGATCATTGTAAATAATAGTCGTTAACATCAACCATGTTCAGTGAATGTGCATTTTATCAATTTTATCATTTTCCATCCAGCCCTCTGTTTCAGCTGTTTTAAAGTAAGGGCCTGCTATTTCAGCGTATGAACTATGGTTCAAGCAAATCATCTACGAAATCGATTCTGTTCGTCAACTATTCATGACAGAGGTAAGTCTCTGCAGACATTTCTGACAATGTAACAAGGTAAGCTCAAACATGATCATTTGGCAGCATTTGCAAATGGGCAAAGCTGGTCAGGGTGGAGCATGGCTGAAATATTTAACAGCTGTTTGAAATGCACCGCAATACATGAAATGAACCCCGTTCTCGACTTTGGTCGAGATATCCTCCACAATAAATCCATTATTCATCCGGGATCATCAGGAGAAAACGATGAGGCACACGCTTTGCTGCATTTGTGCATGCATTGTTACGTAAGATCCAGACATTCGAAGTTCATAATCATTGCCATTGGATAACTACTGTCTATCGAATATGGCTTGACAAAGATGCATGGACGGGAACTGTTCGGCCACGATATCATTGACATGCATAACTTGCCCTGCCGTATGACCCCTGTTGCATTACATAACAAACAGTTACTAAGTGACTTGTTATGCAATGCAGCACAACAGTGTGGCCTTAACCCTCGCCCTACGGGAACTTTTCACCTTCGCCCTACGGGGGTCCTAAAAAGACCCCCCTGTTAACTTCCAAACCAAGCAACATAGAGCAACGCGGCAAGAACCAACATGTTGCCTGTCATGTTTGAAATCTAACGGTATGCAATTTTTAGGTTTCGGGTCAACGAGTGACCTTCCAGGTCAAGTGAATGACCTCGGATCGACCACGTCCAGAACAGCGATTTTGCTATCAGAAAACCTCAAAATTAGAAATTGATAAATGTAAATAAAAAGGTAGGTTCCTAGACCAGATTTGTCTGAGAAATACAGAAAAGGTAATGATTTGTTCGTATCTGGTCAAAAAAAGTCCAAAAAAGTTATTAAAAAAATGACGTCATGAGTTTCTTACACTTGGAGAGTCATCACTCAGTCAAAAATAGAGATATTGCTTTGAAATTTGGTTTGGGTATTGTCCATACTCAGTTCTCTCACATATATTCCGTTTTTTTAACATCTTTGAAAAGTTTGATTTTGTGAAAATTTTGGAAATCCGAGATTGCCATTTTAAAGAGAATGCCATTTTATATCTTTGCTGAATTGCGTTTGCAATTTGCTTGAAAACTCTGTTTTCTACGATTTTTCACAACATTATCGTTTTTCCACCAACATGACGTCATCAAAACAGCATTATCTCCCAAACTGCTTAACCAATTTCAATGAAATGTTTACAGCATACATATAATTGTTGTAAACTCAGCTACTGAAAATTTCAGAAAGAATTGATGCATGTGTAAAAAGTTAGCAAGCAAAACCTCAGGGAGGGTCGTTTTAGGACACGCCCCCCCCCCCCCCCCCCCCCCCGTAGGGCAAGGGTTAAGGATACTGAGCTTAGCTGATCGCAGCCGCTGCCACTGACCGCGTGTCATCCCAGTCCAGGACAAACAGTCAGTGGGAGTCGGGGCGCGAACCCTCATCGACTCAAATATTCCGCCTTGTCCGGGCGGAAAGTAGTCGAACGGGCTTGCTTCCCAACTGAGCTATGGGGAGGAATCTAATCAATGTATTGATCTGTGAACTGCTGATCACCTGACCATGTTGCCTGACACAACTTGACACTGTCTGTGCCTCCTTTTCATGTTGCTGGTTCATGTGAAAAGTGAGTGACTCGTGTACTACTACTGTGCCAGTTTTCTCTTTTTCACTCACCCTCTACGTCCGCTTTCCGTACCTCCTTTTTATATATAAAATGTGTCAAGTAGCTAGCATGATACGTCCTCTTTTCTATTGGTAATTAAATAGCTCCAGCATTGCTGCGAAAGGCGTGTGGCAGTGGTGTACATTGGCTTTCGCATCCTAACATTTTAACTGTTTGGTTGGGTTTGTCGAAATGCAAATTACTTTGTTGAAGTATGAAAACATGCAACAAAACTTATTTAATTGGTTACTGTTGCGCTTGCAAAATATACATGTTCCTGCCTTGTAATTCAGTTATAATTTCCTCAACGTAATTACAATATCAAGTAAATGTTATTAGCGAGCATCGCGCCGGCGAGGTTTTCCGTCAACTCGAGGAGAAATCTACATATGAGCCCGCCGACCCGACCGTAGCGATGTTTTTTGAAGGCTGATTTATTTGCAATTACATACATTTTCTGGACATTTGAACCCTATTCCTTGGGGGGGGGGGCAGATTCTGCCCCTCCCGGTGGTTTTTCGCATGCTGCTCCCAAACTACTGGAATTTTGTCTTGAACGTCTTTCAATTTTCTGACTTTTCCCAAAATTGCAATATATTACATTTAACCAATTACAGCAAATAATGTCCACATGTAACGTTCATACCGCCCCCAACAATGACGAACAGCACATATATGTTCTCAGAAAATCCCCCCTCCCATTTTACATCCCCTGAATACGCCTATGGTGTTTCGTTTTTGGGATTTGTCTTTTGATATGTTGAAGACCAGTACATTCCAAGCTCAAAAATGTTTGTTGCATGAAAATCGGTCGAACCATATGACAATGACCAATCAAAAACCACCCAAAAATTTCGTATTTTTTACCCCCTGGTCCCCTATTTTTGAGCAAAAAAGAAATTTCAGGGTTCAACAAGAAAGATCTTTTGATGACGAATCTAATGGTTGTTGTCCCATCGAAATTAACCGAGCGTTCTCGAGATCTCTGGGGGGGGGGGCAGAATCTGCCCCCCGCACGTAACGTAATTATAGCCGCCCGCAAGGAATAGGGTTAAAGGGAGATAGTCACCTTTTTCCACAAAAATGGAGTTAGCACCTGAAATCGATAGACGAGGCCCAAATATGATGTAAATTCATCACATTTTGCATATAAACATTCCTACCGAAAGATATTGGCAGGTTCCTACTGATAAGCGATCCACGCTTATATCGGTCGGAACTCAGCAAGGACTCGATAACGAATTCAGTAAATTAGCCTCTCTACACATTGCTATTTATCATGAAGGTATGCAATATGTTTTCTGCACTCTATTTGTTTGCGAATATGTGCCAAAATGTGTATGAACAATCAACAATCATTTGAAAAAGGTGCATTGAAATCGGCAGTTTAGCTTGGCACCGGCCGGCCGGTGCCAAGCTAAACTACGGCGACCTATTTAGTGTCGGCGATTTGTTTACAAGTGCCCATTCTACAACGTTGAACAGATTGATGCAAAAGCGCCAGATGTTGCGCTTTCCAATAGTGGAGAGAAAATACCGATCATTAATTTCCCCAAACTTCCAACTTTGAATTAGGGAATAATTTTATTTTATTCTTAAATTTAGATCACAACATTTTAATACCATAACGGTAGCCAAATAAGTTGTTGCTAACAAAATCAAAAGGTGATTATCTCCCTTTAAGTCACCCGATGTATGTGTCTTAAAATGTGCACACAAGTTCATGTCTTTAAAATAACTACCGTTTGGACATGATGCGTTGTCGGGTTTCGGAGCAGCGCGCGCCGACGTTCAGCCCTGTTTCCCGTTTGAAACGCGTGTCCAGCCAGCGCGACACGAACTGCAGAACTGCAGTCCTATGGTGAAGCTGTAGTCCTATGGTGCAGAACTGCAGTCCTATGGTGCAGAACTGCAGTCCTATGGTGCAACTGCAGTCATATGGTGTCTCTGTCTCTCTGCTGCAGAGTAGACTATAAGAGGATAAACCGCGCATGTCGTGCTGCGATACGCTCTGACACCCGGCAATATTATCAGAACCAGATCAATCAAAAAGGCCGAACAAACCTATGGCAAATACTTCGCCCTATAATTGGAACAAAAAAGTAAAAGTCTCAGCCTATCACTGTGACATGCGTATGCGTATGCGTTGCGACATGCGTATGCGTTGAATGATTATTATATATCTATCGGTCCTATCACTGTCGCTTCAGTGCCTGCCGCCATCGCGCCGATACCGGTGAGGCTGCCGCGCGTAAGCACCAGCGCTTTCAAGGTTGCTTCAATCGACATGCCAACGCTTGGCTCTATTATCCTTGGCATGAAATCAACGGGACAAACTTGCAGTGACGGCCTCAGCATCTCGATTTTTAAGAAGTTTTTATTTTCCATCGGACACGTTCTTCTCCAAATTATTAACAGTAGTCTGGTTTCCGGCATCGTTCCAACAGCTTGGAAGCATGCAATGGTTACCCCGGTTCCTAAAGGCACATCTTCCGTCAGACCTGAAGATACCCGGCCCATAACACAGCTCCCAGCCGTACTAAAAATTACAGAAAAAGCAGTACAACTTCAGCTAAACCATTATCTTGAGTCAAACCATCTGCTGTCCGAATCTCAGCACGGGTATCGAAAGAACCATTCTACAGAAACCGCCCTAAGCGTTATAACCGATAGAGTCCTCAGTGCGATGGATCACGGAGAAATTTGCATCTTAGTTTTATTAGATTTGTCTAAATGCTTTGATGTAGTACCCCACGGCAAACTGCTGGAAAAGATGGGGCTTTACGGTATAGACACAACATGGTTCTCATCTTACTTATATGGTCATACACAACAGGTCCAAATGAGGACAGCTCATGGATCGTACATTCAATCTGTCAAAAAAAGCAACGCCCCGACATGTCAATTTTCCAAGGCGGAAGTTTGTCATGCATTCTCTATCTTCTCTTTTCAAACGATTTGGCATTGTGCACTGAAGAAAATGTCACAATTGTTCAATATGCTGACGAACTGCCAGATTCTGGCAACCGGGAAAAAATGTGACTTGCCGTCGCTGACAAGCCGAATGGAACGAGCTTTGAACTCGCTATTACAATGGTTCAGTCACCACAAGATGAAACTGAACACCAGTAAAACACAGATGATGGTGCTAGGAACACCGCAGATGCTGAGGACGTTACCCGCTGTCACCATACAATTGTGTGGCTCTACAGTAGTTGACTCAAGAGTGCTGAAAAATATAGGTGTCACAATGGACAGGCATCTGAGCTTTGAATCCCACATAGACTCAGTACGGCGTAAGTGTACCGGAATTCTCATAGCCCTCAGTCATGCACAACACACTATCCCGAGACAATATCTATCCCAAATAGTACAAGGACTGGCTACCTCAGTAGTTCGATATTGCATATCAATTTACGGATCGTGCAATCGAACTCAAACCCACCGAGTACAAAAAATTCTAAATTTTGCGGCGAGAGTCGTCAGTGGCCGCCGTAAAATGGATCACATTTCTGATGTGATCTGTGATTTGCGGTGGCTGAACGCACAGCAGCTCATTCAATACCATTCTGTTTGCGCTGTCCTGCACGCTATTCGTACCGGCTCACCACCGTACATCGCCAGCACCATAGGGCAGCGGCAGCGTGACATTCACGGGCGTGACACCCGCTCGGCGCACCTGCTCTCGCTACCGCGCATACGGACGGAGGCGGGCAGGCGGCGGTTATGCTACCGCGGTGTTAAGTGTGTGAATGACATGAACGTACTCGCAGATGGGAGCACTTGTACGCGTCGCGCACTGAAGAAGGTCGTTCTGAAAGGTCGTTTTGAGCTTACAGGATGATTCAGACCGATGTGAATGTGTTCTTATTTTTAAAAGTCTTTGTTTAGCATTATTTGTGTATTTTTTCTTCTTCCATTGTACCGATAGGTTCCTGTACGTATTGCACCCATTTTCGTATTGCCATGTCTTGCGTTGTGACTCGTCAGTGTGAAAAGCCACACGATTATTTCAAGTGGATCATTGATTTAATACACATCTTACATCTTACATCTTATGGTGCAGAACTGCAGTCCTATGGTGCAGAACTGCAGTCCTATGGTGCAGAACTGCAGTCCTATGGTGCAGAACTGCAGTCCTATGGTGCAGAACTGCAGTCCTATGGTGCATAACTGCAGTCCTATGGTGCAGAACTGCAGTCCTATGGTGCAGAACTGCAGTCATATGGTGCAGAACTGCAGTCCTATGGTGCAGAACTGCAGTCCTATGGTGCAGAACTGTAGTCCTATGGTGCAGAACTGCAGTCCTATGGTGCAGAACTGCAGTCCTATGGTGCAGCTGTAGTCCTATGGTGCAGAACTGCAGTCATATGGTGCAGAACTACAGTCCTATGGTGCAGAACTGCAGTCCTATGGTGCAGAACTGCAGTCCTATGGTGCAGAACTGCAGTCCTATTGTGCAGCTGTAGTCCTATGGTGCAGAACTGCAGTCCTATGATGCAGCTGTAGTCCTATGGTGAAGCTGTAGTCCTATGGTGCAGCTGTAGTCCTATGGTGAAGCTGCAGTCCTATGGTACAGCTGTAGTCCTATGGTGCAGCTGTAGTCCTATGGTGAAGCTGTAGTCCTATGGTGCAGCTGTAGTCCTATGGTGAAGCTGTAGTCCAATGGTGAAGCTGCAATCATATGGTGCAACTGTAGTCCTATGGTGAAGCTGCAGTCCTATGGTGCAACTGTAGTCCTATGGTGAAGATGTAGTCCTATGGTGCAGCTGTAGTCCTATGGTGAAGCTGTAGTCCTATGGTGAAGCTGTAGTCCCATGGTGAAGCTGTAGTCCTATGGTGCAGCTGTAGTCCTATGGTGCAGCTGTAGTCCTATGGTGAAGCTGTAGTCCTATGGTGAAGCTGTAGTCCTATGGTGAAGCTGTAGTCCTATGGTGAAGCTGTAGTCCTATGGTGAAGCTGCAGTCCTATGGTGCAGCTGTAGTTTTATGATGCAGCTGTAGTCCTATGGTGCAGCTGTAGTCCTATGGTGAAGCTGCAGTCACATGGTGAAGCTGCAGTCCTATGGTGAAGCTGTAGTCCTATGGTGAAGCTGCTTCCTATCGTGAAGCTGTAGTCCTATGATGAAGCTGTAGTCCTATGGTGAAGCTGCAGTCCTATGGTGCAGCTGTAGTCCTATGGTGCAGCTGTAGTCCTATGGTGAAGCTGTAGTCCTATGGTGCAGATGTAGTCCTATGGTGAAGCTGTATTCCTATGGTGAAGCTGTAGTCCTATGGTGAAGCTGTAGTCCTATGGTGAAGATGCAGTCCTATGGTGAAGCTGTAGTCCTATGGTGAAGCTGTAGTCCTATGGTGAAGCTGTAGTTCTATGGTGCAGAACTGTAGTCCTATGGTGAAGCTGTAGTCCTATGGTGAAGCTGCAGTCCTATGGTGAAGCTGTAGTCCTATGGTGAAGCTGTAGTCCTATGGTGAAGCTGTAGTCCTATGGTGAAGCTGTAGTCCTATGGTGAAGCTGTAGTCCTATGGTGCAACTGTAGTCCTATGGTGCAGCTGTAGTCCTATGGTGAAGCTGTAGTCCTATGGTGAAGCTGTAGTCCTATGGTGAAGCTGTAGTCCTATGGTGCAACTGTAGTCCTATGGTGCAGCTGTAGTCCTATGGTGAAGCTGTAGTCCTATGGTGAAGCTGTAGTCCTATGGTGAAGCTGCAGTCCTATGGTGAAGCTGCAGTCCTATGGTGAAGCTGTAGTCCTATGGTGAAGCTGCAGTCCTATGGTGAAGCTGTAGTCCTATGGTGAAGCTGTAGTTTTATGGTGAAGCTGTAGTTCTATGGTGCAGAACTGTAGTCCTATGGTGAAGCTGCAGTCCTATGGTGAAGCTGTAGTCCTATGGTGAAGCTGTAGTCCTATGGTGAAGCTATAGGCCTATGGTGAAGCTGTAGTCCTATGGTGCAACTGTAGTCCTATGGTGCAGCTGTAGTCCTATGGTGAAGCTGTAGTCCTATGGTGAAGCTGTAGTCCTATGGTGAAGCTGCAGTCCTATGGTGAAGCTGCAGTCCTATGGTGAAGCTGCAGTCCTATGGTGCAGCTGTAGTCCTATGGTGGAGCTGCAGTCCGCCGATCACAGCAATTTGTCATGCCCTTTTCAATTTTTGTTTTATTCTCTAATCCGTTGCAATCCGGAATCCGTTATATTATCAATTCTCTGAACAGATCCAGTCCGGTCCATCCGGATTTTGGACCGGATTAAAAATCTGGTGGATTTGTCCGGACCGTGTCGTACCTACCACCCATGGGCGGATCCAGGGGGGGGGGGCAAAAGGGCCACGGCCCCCTCCAAACCGCCTGAAATCGGCACAAAATTGACATTTCCTGACAATCTAAGCAAATTTTACTAAGGACAATTTGTTTTAAGTCAGCTCTCAATGCATAAGCATTCGAAATCCGATGAGTTTTCAGAATTGTGTGCGACTTTTGGGGATTTACCCCCCTCCCCAACACCCGTTCTGGATCCGCCTTTGCAGTACCACCCATGGAACTGGTGCTGCAGAGTACAGCATGGTGCTGCAGCAGCATGCCGGTATGCAACAAGTGCGCATGATGTACCGTAAATCCAGCAGTTAGACAATTTAGTCTATGAATCTATTTGTAAGTCTATTTGTAAACTAGTGGTGTAAGATTCTGAAATTTTCCAAAACATGTCCGATCCAAAGTCCGATCCAATGTTGACCGAAAAGTGTCCGATGAGTCCAAGAGTCCGAAAATAGTCAAATTTATAGAACGTCCTATACATGGCAATTAGCGATGTTTTATTTTATTTCGTGTCCACAATTACCATCACATCATCTTTGTTTCAATTGCCCATGTAAATACATCAATCATACCCCACTTTAAGGGTATTTTTGTGACAAATGTAGAATAAGTGATTGGAAGGCCTTATTTTAATCTAAAAATTCATATTTTGAAACTTATTTTAAGCTAAAAAACGAATAATTACCCGACGTTTCGCGTTTATTGCTTAGTCGATGGGCAAAATACAGGATAGATATGATTTCGGTGACATAATACATGTATCAAAAAGTAATCCAAAATGATTACACAATTTTACAGACACATCTTCCATCATGAAGACTCTCATATACTTCCAATCGATCGATAGCGTTTCTTCTTAAGCTTTAGTATATCTTTGGTTTTCCTCCTTTATTCGTTCAGCTATGCTCAGCTAAAAAAAATCCTGGTGATACATTAGTCACCTTCTCCGTCTGGATGTATGCGGCTTCAACTAACCATCGTTGTATTTGTGTTAAGTTAGTGTGCAATGCTTGGGCTTCGCTCCATTTAGGTAGGTGTCCTTCTTGATCGGCATGAAGCACAATGGCTTTCGTTGTCCTGTGATTGCGTAAGTCGTTTTTGTGTTCTTGAACGCGTGTTTTTAGTCCCCTCCCTGTTTCACCGTAATATGACTTATCACATTTGCCACATGGAATTTTGTATACAATGCTATCTGGGTTTTTTTTTTCTTTTTTTTTCTTTCGTACTACTTGTCCGATCTTCTTTCCCGAGGTTGTGACAATATTAATATCTGGCGCCATCAGCTTTACAATGTTGTCTGCTTGTGGGCTGTTAGGCACGACCAAGATTGTTTGTTTCTCTGATTGTTTCAGTCTGTCTGCCCTGTCTTTTATTTTCTGAGCCTTCTTTTTCAAGACTATCATCAGAGCTTCTGGGAATCTTAGCTTTGTGAAAGCCTTATTAATATAGTCTATTTCGTCGTGCAGGAACTCAGGTGAGCATATGCGGTAAGCCCTCAAAAAGAATCCAATCACTATTCCTGTCTTGGTTCTCTGACTGTGTGATGCAAAATAATGCACAAAATCGTCCTTGTTAGTAGGTTTACGGTAGACAGAAAGTTTTAGAGCATGCTCCGATCTCCTAATGACCACATCTAAGAACGGGAGTTTAGCCTCCTTCTCCTCCTCAAACGTGAACTGAATGGCTGGTTCTACATAGTTTAGTCGCCTTAATAGGTCATCTATGTCAGTCTCGTTAGGAATGGAGGCTATCATGTCGTCTACGTATCCATACATAGTGGCATTATCACCTAGAATTGGTAAGTAATGTTCCTCTTCCATCAGTTCCATGTACAGATTGGCCAGAACTTCACTCAACGGTGAGCCCATTGCTAATCCATTGATTTGTATGTACTCCTCCCCCTGAAACTCCAAACTACCAAACTTAACGCATAGTCCAACCAGCTTAATGTAATCGTTTTTTGGAACAGGAAGCTCGATATCCCCCACCAAATCCAGTACCTCCTTTAAGGCTCGCATAGCTCCATCAACAGAGACGTTGGTAAATAAAGACTTAACATCGAAGCTGACCATTGTCTTACCAGTGTGGTTTACGAAAGCTTGTGAATGTTTAGATTAAAATAAGGCCTTCCAATCACTTGTCCTACATATACCCCACTTTGTTAGACAACATCAGAGGATCATCCGATTAACTGCCTGTAAGGTGTAAAGACCTGTAAGGTAGGAAAATGCTGAATTGTGATTATGACCGAAAATTGTCCAAAATATCTGTGCCTGACCGACCGAAGTCCAAATCGAAATCGGACTATTTTCGGACATCCACAAATTTGGACTCCGATTTACATCACTAGTAAACAAGTATGTGTGGATGACAGCATGACAGCTGACAGATGACAGCTGACAGATGACAGATGACAGATGACAGCTCAGCAAAATAGATGTGTATGATATGCGGTTTGTTTAATTTGCAAAATATCTGGTCGAATGTGACGAATCATTATTTATAAACGTTTATAATTCATATCGCCAGTAAAACGTCCCTATTGGGTTGGAAACCGAGTGGGCGGTTTTCAAGCATGAATGAAATGCATGGTTACCTACAATTTACAAGATGCATAAATATGTCACTGAAGTCTGAAAGAAGAAAAAAGTATCAAAGTAATCAAGCATCAACAGTGGCATTTTAAACACTAGGAAATGGACAAGCAAAAAATCAAGATGGTAAAGCCAGATTCTGGCTGACGTTAATGACAAGCCATCACGCTGCACAGAAGATATTGAACAATTTTGACATCTCACCTCATTGAAGTCAATCACATATTAACACGCGCCCTGGAGGGCCTCTGATAATTACACGCCATGGAGGGGGCGGATTTCGCCCCCCCCCCCCCTATGATCTCAAAAACCACGCAACGTAGCGACAAGCGGAGCACGACGTTAGATAGCTCGAGACAAGCTCTTTCCAAAGTATTTCGTTCATTTTTTTTTCTCAGGTCAATATTGAGGTCACCAGAGGTCATCAAGGGTCAGATTTTCAAGTTTTACGACTTCGCTTCGAACACTCCCCAAATATCTCGGGAGAACTATGATAGGTAGCAGCAAACCGAAAAAAGCAATAAAAAACCCTTGCAAAAATACAATCGATGAGTTGTCCTCAGATTTGAGCTCAGGTCAATAGTTTAGGCTCAAGAGGTCATCAAATGTCAAATAGGTATTTTTTTTGCAAAACTGTTTTTCGCAAATAACTTTTTACCTAATAAAGATAAAGCAATAGTTTTTACGCCATCGTGTTTCTCTCGTCAAAGCACTTCGACTCATATTCATGGTAACCGGGTTTGGGTAACTGATAAATTTGACCTCAGGTCTAGGTCAAGTGATGACCCAAGTTGGTCATGTTGCATATTGAGAGACGTGTCTCGACGAGACAAACACATTGGTACCATTTTCTCTTCTCTATATTCATTATGTCGATAGTTATTGACAAAACAGTGTAGGCGGTCACGAAATTGACCTGACCTTAGGTCACCGATATTAGAAATCCGAGATAAACAAATTGTTGGTACAAATTGTTGGTACCTTATGAAATCCTGCAAGATTGAAATCGATCGGCCTAAAACTGTGGCTGTGGTACTACTGCAAACGTTTTGGAGTTGAGGTCATCACGTGACCCGGTCTGGTGACCTGACCTGAGATGACCCGAGGTCAAGAATTTTACATAATATGGGAATTTTATTGCTGAACAGGTGGTGTGCAAAAAAACGGCGGCGCTGCTTGCGACCGTTTTTGCGCTATCTTCGGAAAACCGGAGGGGGCGGATTTCGCCCCCCCCCCCTCCAGGGCGCGTGTTAAAGGGAAATAATGACCTAATATATATTGGGATGATCATATTAACATGGCAATATTTATTCTGTATATAAACAATGGCCGAAATAACAGAATCAAGCTTTCGTTTTTACAACATTTTCAAGATTAAAAATTTTCGCATTTGAAAAAGTTAGCTAATCAAAAGTGACGCACGCTCTCTGGTTGGTGAGTATTTTCTAACTTACATATCATATATACAACATATACACATATTGGGACATCACATATTGCAAACATCACATTACATATCACATATCAGAGTCGTACATCAATCATGGCTCCAAACAAGTATACATTTCTGCTACGAATGATCCTAATGACATGCAATGACATATTAATAAACATCAAACGAGTAACAAACACTGGTCTTCACGTATGTGCCTTCGAGCAGTTGTAGACTGCCTAACGCGTTAAAGGGATTATACGGGTTTCTGTCCTGAAAGTAAATGCACTCTTTTGCAGTTGTATAAGCTTTAAACACGTTTAAGACATATAACAGGGACATCAATGCTCATTTAGTCCATTATTTCAGCAATTATCAGCGTTAAAACTTGGGCGTTTTTCGAGACTAGTATCAGATAACGAGTACTTGATCGGCACTACTGTCCACCACTTTTATCTTAAGATCAATTTTAGAGTTTTGAATTATCTGCAAGTCCTACACTGGATCACAAAATTATTATGCAATTCAAAACTGACGGGACTTTGTATTACTACACACTGTTCGTTAAGGTTTTGTGTTTTTGTGGTTTTCTTATCGCGTTGAGAATTTGGTGGTGACGTATTCATTTTTTAGCATGAAAATTCATGAAAAAATATAGAATTTTATGGGAAAACTAGGTAACTGCTGCTGTCGTTGGAACAAAACAAGTTTATTTTCTTTCAAATATTGCTTATTTTACCGGAAATATATCATAAGTGAGGTGTTTTTATTAGCATAAAAGAGATGACTGGTTCTGCCTCAGCCGGCCCGGCAGAAAATACGCGGTGGCATCACCGCGCCCTTTGGAATGTCCTTTTTGCAGAAGAGGTCATTTCCAGAAAAATGTGGCTACCGTGGGACTTCTACCACCTGTATAAGTACGTTTTACTAGGTAACTCAATTATTCTGGGAAAAACCCGTATAATCCCTTTAACGGCCAAGAACTTTGCATAGTGTTGAGACTGGGCTTCAAGTTTCTAATTTGGATGGATTCTTTTATTTTAACCTCTACACAGTCTTTGGATCTATCAAGAATTGTGATACGAAAAGACTTGTTAATATCAGCGTGTGAAAGGCCCGGATGAGAATGTAAGGTATGTTCGCCCAGTGGCGTATTGCGCAGCCTTGCGCAGGCGAGCGTCACTCAGATGTTCGTTGAATCTGTAACGAACAGGCCGGGTGCATTCTCCCACGTAGCATTCGTTGCGCTGCTCGGCTTCGCGTGGCTTACATGTAATTTTGTAAATCACGTTTTTGATGTTGCATTTTCCTTGAAGCCCGTTCTCGCAAGTGACACTTTGTGTTGCCGGAAGGGCAAGGCGGGCTGATGAGGGCCGAGGAGACTAGTGTTTTTTTTAATTTAGTTGTGAATCCATACAGGCTTAATCGGAGCTTTTGAGCCGCGGAGAATACCATTGACACGGCGAACTACGGTTTCGTTGATGTAAGGAAGTCGCATACATACATCGCATACATACATACATACATACATACATCATACATAAAAAGAAATAATGACCTTTTGATTTATTTATCTGCATTATTTTATTACACATGTATGGTATCACATTGATCACATCCCAATTTAAAAGTGAAATAACAACTTTTTATATTTCGAAAATTAAATTTTGGAAATACAAAATATGTACTTATATATGGTGACGAACAGTATGATCCATCACTATCAAGGGCGTAGGAACCTATTTCAAGTTGGTGTGGCAAAGGCAAGGGCAATGGTGCACAGGCGCGCAGACAGGAATTTTCGAAGGGGGGTCTCGGGTCGAAAGAGGGAGTCGCGTGCCAATTTTTTGCTTATTTTTCGGAAAAGAGTACGGAAAGCGTGCACTTTGTCTCTAAAAGGGGTCCCGGATCCCGCCCCCTCCCCCTGGTTGCGCCTTTGATGGTGCAATAGTCTAGTAGCTGAAGAAGCAAAATCACATGTATGTAAGCAAATGACAACAGTCATATCCGTCGATTTTTAGGATACACATCAGATGTATAACAGTGACATAATCTTTACACCACGAAGGTGGTCAATTCCCAAATGGCCTATTCCCAAATTCCCAAATGTGGAAAAGCAAGCAGTCTGCACAGCAGCCTTAAAGAGAGATAATCACCCCTTTCCACAAAAAGAGAGTTAGCACCTGAAATCGATGGACGAGGCCAAAATATGATGTAAATTTATCACATTTTGCATATAAACATTCCTACCGAAAGATATTGTCTGTTTCATACCTATTTCATACGGCGACCTATTTAGTGTCGGCGATTTGTTTATAAGTGCCCATTCAACAACGTTGAACATATTGATGCAAAAACGCCAGATGTAGTGCTTTCCAATAGAGGAGGCAAAATACCGATTATTAATTTTCCCAAACTTCCAAATTTGAATTAGGGAATAATTGTATATATTATTAAATTTACATCACATCATTTTAATACCATAACGGTAGCCAAAGAAATTGTTGCTAACAAAATAAAAGGTTAATATCTCCCTTTAACCCGACAGAATAGTATTTGAATCCATTACATATATTCTGACAGCAGCATTTGAATCCATTGCAGCATTTTAATCAAAATTTCGGCGGAAATAGTTGATGGATGTTGATTAAAGGGAGATAATCACCTTTTTATTTTGTTAGCAACGATTTATTTGGCTACCGTTATCGTAGTGAAATGATGTGATCTACATTTAAGAATTAAATTAAATTATTCCCTAATTCAAAGTTGGAAGTTTGGGGAAATTAATGATCGGTATTTTCTCTCCACTATTGGAAAGCGCAACATCTGGCGCTTTTGCATCAATCTGTTCAACGCTGTTGAATGGGCACTTATAAACAAATCTCCGACACTAAATAGGTCGCCGCCACCGCCACTGCTAAACTGACGATTTCAATGTACTTTTCAAATGATTGTTGATTTTTCATAAAAGTTTGGCACATATTCGCAAAAGATAGTCAGGCACAAAAGACAGGCGCGTAACCACCACTGGAGTCACTGGGGATCAGTTTCCACTAGCATTTTCGGATTTTAACCCTCGCCCTACTGGGGGGGGGGCTGACAGCCCCCCCCCCCCTGAGGTTTTCTTGAATAACTTTTTACACGTACGGCGCATCTTGCCCAAATTTTCGGTAGCTGAGTTTACAACAATTATACTTATGCTGTATTTTTTTAATTGGTTTAAGTAGTTTGGGAGATAATCATGTTTTGATGACGTCATGTTGGTGGAAAAACGATAAATATTTGAAAAATGGTAGAAAACAGAGTTTTAAAATAAATTGCAAACGTAACTCACTAAAGATACAAAATTGCATTTTCTTTCAAATGGCTATTTCGGATTTTCCCAATTTTAAGTTTTTGACCCCCTAAAATAAAAAAACTGATTTTTTTGGGAAAATCCGCACAAAATCAAAATTTTCAAAGATGTTAGAAAAACGGAATATACGTGAGAGAACTATGTATAGACAATACCCATACCAAATTTCAAAGTAATATCTTCATTTTTGACTGAGTGATGGCTCCCTAAGTGTAAGAAACTGATGACGTCATTTTTTATAACTTTTTTTGACTTTTTTTTACAAGATACGAACAAATAATTACCTTTTCTGTATTTTTGAGCCAAAACTGGTCTAGGAACATGCCTTTTTATTTACATTTATCCATTTCTAATTTTGAGGTTTTCTGAAGAACAAAATCGCTGTTCTGGACGTGGTAAACCCGAGGTCATTCACTTGACCTGGAAGGTCACCCGTTGGCCTGCAACCGTAGGGCGAAGGTGAAAAAAGCTCCCGTAGGGCGAGGGTTAACATTACGCCTATTGGCGTTGCATGGAAAGAATCGACTTCAAAGTGCCTCTTTCCCTTCCTACTTTCGGAAGGTGGTTACGCTTATGTTGCAGGAAACATATTGCAGATCTTCATGATAAATAACAATGCGTAGGGAGGCTAATTTACTGAATTCGTTACCGAGTACTTGCTGGTTATAAGCGTGGAACGCTTATCAACTATGACTTGAAATAGCTATCGGTCGGAATTGTTAGATGCAAAATGTAATGAAATTACAATATATTTTGATCTAATCTATCGATTGCAGGTGCTAGCTCCATTGTTGTGGAACAAGGTGATTATCTCGCTTTAAACTTCGCAAAAACATAGATAATCGATTGCTCTAACAATTGTAGGCGTGTCCGGCGTGTTTGGAAATAGCAACCAAGTTAAGGAGGAGGCTATTGTATTGTATTGTATTAAACAATTAAAACACTCTCCATTTTAAAATGGCTATTCCGAGTGTCGGGTCAGGGTTAAGAAGAGAGACATGTTAAAAGACACTCGGTATACAACACACAATAAGATCAGATGAATATAAAAGTGCACACGGGCTATATAAAATAAAACACACACGCACACACACCCACGCAGTCACACACTCATTTTCCTCACTTCACACAACTCAAAGTTCGGACACTGCACGCTTAAAAGCCCCCAGGGATAAATCGTGAATCTCCAGCGGGAGGCGGTTATATACCTGCGCCGTACAAAAAAGAAGGCGCCGCCTGCCTGCTTCGGTTCTCACGCGCGGGAGATCTGCGTCCTGCCGGGTGGTTCGAGAGCGAAGAGCAGAGTTGACCTGAAGCTGAGAGGAAAGAGCCACTGGTTCCCCGGTGCAGCGAATTTTGTGCAGACAGATTAATGAGTGAAGTTCGTACAACTGGCTAGTACTTAGGGAGACATAAGTCAGTCAAAAATATAGATATTGCTTTGACTTTTTGGGGGCATCGTCCATACTTGGTTCTCCAATATATCTTCCGGTTTCGAATATATTTGCAAATTTTGATTTTGTGGTGAAAAATTTTTTTTGAACAATTTTCATAAAATAAAACTTTTCAAACATTCATAAACCGAAAGATATATTGGAGAACCAAGTATGGAAGATGCCCGAGAAAAAAAATTCAAATCAATATCTATATTTTTGACTGACTTATGTCTCCCTAAGTAAGTACTATCCTCCTCCTAAACTTGGTTGCTATTTCCAAACACGCCAATTGTAGGCACCCATTTCTGCGGCCGATCAGTTGATTATGATATTGGCGTTAAAATCCAATAGTGTGTCAATCGACCTCGTTTTTACCTCACTTTTTACGAGGCTACTAAATTACGAACCGTATGTAACACAACGTATTTTCACGATATGTTTAGTTTTGGTATAGAAGTCTTAGTTCACTGCCAAGGTAACCAAGTATTTATGCATGTTTGTTCACGGTATTTCATGTTTTTTTTAAAGTCTGCTGTCTTTTCTTTAAAATGGCATGTATGTATACTAAATTAAACATCAGTTTAAATAATGGTGTTGATTCACACACAATAGTCACCCGACACTCGAATTCATGACTACGGGAGGTGAAAACCCGGGTTGACGAATTTTTTTGCGAGGAGAAAAATATTTAATTTAGGTGTCATTTTCCACCCAAATTTATGGTTTTCAGAACACTGGCCCAGCGTAAACCCACCAATCAAATTACTGTGTTTTTATCCTAAAATTTGTTTACAAGAAGGCAGAATATTTTGGTGAAGTTAATTCATTACAAAACGTATTACAATTAAAAGTGTAATCTTGTGCATCCCATGTGGGGCCCACCTTCAGGCCTCCTTCTTGCCCAGCTATAGCACACTGCCCAGCTTAGTCCACCTTGCCCACCAAAATCCCACTTGGGCCCCACTTGGGCGTGTTTGCTGGGAATATGTCCTCTCCAACGATCATGAGCAGGAGCGGCGGAAAGTTGTCAGTTAAGGGGGCACCAGCCCCATTCTGAGCCATTTCTTTCGTCAACGACATGGGTTAGTGCATTCATTTCCCAGTTTTAGGGGGCATCGTATCCCGGTGCAGCCCCCCCCCCCCCCCCCTCGTTCCGCCACAAGTGATCATGATTAGGTAACCATCAAACCATAATTCACGCCGTCAGACCATAAGGGTAAGCCATATCAGACGATGAGAACTTCAGGAAAAACGATCAAACCATCAGGGTAAACCATCAGACCAGCATGCCATCAGTAAGGTCCAACATAAACTGAGAAGGTTACGACGCTTCTTTCGCGGCACCGCACAAGCTCGTGTACCCATAACAAGGATTCATGTTATTTTTTAGTAGTAATGATCGTTGTAACTGGGAAATACCTGACTCGGTTAGAAACAACGTAAATAAATGGATTCCCGTCAGAATCCAAGGCTACCATGCCATCTACAAATCGCGTTCGTACATATATTTGCTTGGATTTCGGAGACCGAGTATATATGGGGGACTGGAAAGTTGGTGTGGCACCGCCACACCAGCTCCAAAGTTGGTGTAGCAGCTGCCACCCCTGCAACACCACTTCCGACGCCTATGATCACTATCTCTGGTTTGAATGTTGATTTGTAAACAAGTCATAGGGCCAGAAATGAAGTAAGTGCGCCAAGAAGCGTGACAACCTCCCTGATTGGTCAATGAAACAAATCGCCGACACTAAATAGGTCGCCGTTGGGTGCATAAGTGAACTTCCGATTTAATTACCATTTTTGCATTAGCCGTTTTCACGAAGGATTATTGCGCTGAAAATAAAATATAAATTTTTGAGAATTTTTGGTATAGAAGTTTTGGTAAGAAGAAGAATATATTAAACATTCCAAGAAATAAATTACTGATTTAGGCGATATTATCACTATTCAATAGTTATAAAAACATGTATTGAGCTCGTAACAAGTTTATGATACAAAATTGGCCGTTTTTAAAGAACATATGCGTCTGGAGACCATTCGTTCAGTTCAGCATACCGTCATACTAGTTACTAAATTTGGCAGCGTCATTGATCACAGGTCTGTCTGCGCATGTACATCGATGGGCCAGCATCGATTCGCCGCCGCTTGCGACCCGCGTGCCGCGCGTACATAGCCAAAGCCAAGCCGCACAGGCCGGCCGCCGGATTGGGCCGGATTGGGCGAATCCATTGCGGCCAATAGCGTCACACGACACATAGTTTTCTGAACCGTTCTGACAAGTTTCAGTCGGTGGAGATCTGGAAGTTTTGGTATAGAAGTCTTAGTTCACAACTGACCTATCAATGCTTATTTATGCTAATTACCACCAAACAGCAATTTGTTTATCGTATTATATTCTTACCAGCATATTACAAAATTCTGAGGGATATTTCAAGCAAAAAATCGCATGTAAAAGTTGTGTAGTTGAGGAATGGGTCGTCGAACTAAGACTTCTATACGAAAAATGTCAGAACATTATCTTTTCTTTACAGCGCAATAACCTTCTGTGAAAAGTTTCATGATGATTTCATGATTCATGAAGTGTTTCATGATGATTTTTTTGTAATGTTTATTTTTAATGATAAGCTTAAACCTAGTGATTATACAGCTAGAGACAAAACAAAACAAAACTCCTAATGTTGAAAATACATGAACCAATTTGCAAAAATTGATGGTCGCAACCACTAACCGTCGTCGCCGTCGTTGGGTGCATAAGTTGCTGCTAATTTGGTCATCTTTTTATTCAATGTTTGTTGATTTTTAAGGGCAGTAGGGCACAATCACGATAAACATAGTGGAAGGCATATTTTCCATACCATTTCCTCAAAAAGCAATACCGGATTTTGCTTTGGTGAACACCGAAATTCGTTACCAAGTACTTTGAGAGTACCGGTCGTTAAAAGTGTGGAACGCTTATCAACTTTAACTTTACATATCTTTCGGTAGGAATGTTTAGATGCAAAATGTAATAAATTTACAGTATATTTTGGTCTCGTCTGTTGATTTCAAGTGATACTCCATTTTTGTGGGAAAAAGGTCATTATTTCCTTTTAAAATGACGAAATCTCCCACCCCAAAAATAGTCACATTATGACAAATTCCCAGAAACGGTGGACCTGAATCTCTTACAATTTCTCAGGACTAACAATTTTGCATAGAAGCCATACCAATGAGGAAAAGAGAAAGAAGAGAAATAAGAAAAAATCAGACTGATGAGAATATCTAGGAATAAATTACGTCAATTAACATTGATGTAAATCAAGAATTATGCTCAGGGAGGTTGATCCATCATAAACTTGTATCATACAATGTATTGTTTTGTCATGCTATTATTATTCTCACAAGAGGCAAATAAACCTATAAATTAAATTCAACTTGAATGACGTCATTGCAAAATTAATAGCTGCCGTCGTAAATTGTGGCGCGTAGAAGTCTGGAAAAAATTAAGCGAACGAGTGACAAGCTTGTTTTATCCAGTGCTGTATCTACATCCTCGGTCCATACTTTTTACACCAATGGGAAACGGTCACAATGGTCAGATCCACCCGTTAATTCCCCGCTTATGGTGGGTTCACACGCTAGTATGTAGCCACTTGTCAGCATGTTGTTTTTCATGACATAAGCTGTAAACTAAAAAGATACTGCGACGAGTATAAATATATACATTTTCTATTTATATTTAAGCATAAATGAATATGGCTAATTGGCGGAGCGCATGTGATTCTTCATTCAAGAGACGCGTAGGTGGTAATAGTGACAAATATGGTCTCGTGACGTCATAAATAACTTGATTGTGTATGCTTTATCTGCAATTCTGTATTGAACATGTTGTGTACCAAACGTATCGTTTTGTTTTGGGATCATGGTCTGATATGTGTTCTGACCGTGACATGGATGAGATATACCTGCATTGGCCACTCAGCGACAAATGCGACCACACTCGCCCCCTAGCGGTGGAGGCGCGAAGCTTCGACTTACAGGTGATCTCCCGCCAACCGCATCATTTTATGCTTAATTGTTGGGATGGAACCAGTCTTTTACTTCGAATAGGCTGTTAGTTTGATTGTTTAAAGGGAATGTTTCACCTTTGTATTGGTTTTGAACTGAGATAGCCATTATCTTTGGCCGTTATTTAAATGTCGAAAATACTAAGGTAATTTTCCCAAAACTTAGCCGTTTTTAAGCAATTTAATTTCGTATTTGCAAAATGGGATCTAGGCTAGTCCCGCCGTTGATTGGCTGACAGCCACGTTTTCAGCCAATCTCACTTTGTCAGCCAATCAGCGGCGGTCTATAGCTCAATAATGACATCCTCCCGAAGTTAAAAACTTAATTTGTATAAAGTTAAGTGGCTTTTCGAGAGAAAAAAATATCACCATCGTTTTCAGCAGCACTTACTTCATATTTTCGACTCCAACCAGCGTATCTTTGACAACTTTCAGAAAGGTGAAACATTCCCTTTGAAGGGAATAAAGGGAAAGGGTCACCTTGGAAGTTGTCTTGAAATTCAACCATACGCTGCATCTTGAGCTCAAAACTACGAATATGACTTTCGTTTGGACAACTGATGGATATATGTGGAGAAAGAAGTAAGTTTCTCTTCGCATTTCACGAGAAATCGTACGACAGCAGCTGGCGTTCTGGCTCCGCCTGACGCCAAGAACAGTCTGGCAAGGCAAGGTACAGTCGGCTGAGTGGATATTAACGAGGCGTCGTGATCAGAGACTACGTGCCAGAGAGTGTACCTGCCTCCGGCGGCGAGCGTTCATGTCCCGATCGTGGCCCGGAACAGCAGACATGAAACCGGGCCCCCAGTCCTGTGTTGAAATTACTCAACGTAAGGAGGTAATTCTTTCACCACAACCCATTTTTAGATTTGCTCTACCAGTCCAAAACCCCATGTTAAAGGTGAGCTATTCCCTTTAATGAATGGTTATGGATGTGCTCCTGGATGTAGTCTTTCCCAGAGACGCTACCATGATTTTACAATGGATATAACCAGCAGCAGGGACGTAGGAACGTCACGAAAAGGGAGGGAGGCAGTGAAACTTTGATCTCGTCTTAAGAGAACCCCAACTCCCCTATGCAAAATGTATTTACAGGTTTGGGTTCTTCTCGTCTTGGCGAACCTTTTGCCATCATTGTTTTTGCTCACCAAGCAAAAGAAAGCTTCACACACACACTTCATATTAGACCACATCGATGTAGCGTGTCTCTAATATGAAGTCACTCAAGGGAAAGTCAGGGGAAAATGCCCCCCACCCCCACAGGGATCGGGGGGGGGGGGGGCATTCAATAGAAGTATGCCCCCGCGCTTTCCCGATTTATCGTAAAATCGTTAAAACAAAATTGTCTTTGCAGCAGCCAAAATCCAGCTATCCACACTCAAAAGGGAAAACTTCGCGCTGCTTCGCAGCATGACACAACTTTCGCAATTGCTTATACAAATTTGGAAAATGGGAAAATGAATTGTCTGGAAAATCTGGCAGAGGCTCTCCTTGGCGGTAATTGTTGGCACTGGCGAATCCAGGGGGGGGCATCAGGGTCAAATGCCTCCCCCTACACAGGAAACTGGGAGGGGCATTCAATACAAGTATGCCCCCGCGCGTTCCCTGCACTGAACGTGAAAAACAATGATCTTAAGAGAAAGTTGAATGAAAACCGTTTTTTCTTCCCGAGTGATTGAATTTGAAGTTTGCATGTATCCCTTTCCTTTAAAGGGAAATAATGACCTTTTTCCACTAAAATGGAGTTAGCACTTGAAATCGCCAGACGAGATCAAAATATATTGTAAATTCATCACATTTTGCATGAAAACTTTCCTACCGAAAGATATTTCAAGTTAAAGTTGATAAGCGTTCCACACTTTTAACGACCGGTACTTGCACTATTTCTGACCTTTTGTCAAGTACTTTTGGTCCTCATCAAACTGCGGGCTTTTCCCGTATTATTTTTTACGCAATGGAGTGGAAAATATATTGTGCGTTCTGCTTGTTGTGATTATATGCCCGGCGATCTTCTAAAACTAACAGCGATTGGAAAAAGTGGCAATAAAATCGGAAGCTCATCGATGCACATCAACGCGGCATAGTTAGTGGTTGCGACCCTCAATTTTTGCAATTCGATTCATTTGTTTTCAACATTAGGAGTTGTGTATAGTTTGTCTGTGGCTGTATATAACACTATGCTTTATTTTATCATGAAAAATAATAATTTTTCCCAAAAAAACTAACGAACAATAACACAAAACTGGCAATTAAATCAGAAGCTCATCGATGCACATCGACGGCGACCTATTTAGCGTCGGCGATTTGTTTACAAAGTCATTGTCATGCTTCTCGGCGCACTTAACCATCTCGGCGCACTTGGCGAGTTGTTCCTGATTAGTATACCCAAGTCCCGTAGCAGGCTTTGTTAATGACGTCATTGGTGCCATTCTTGTGTAGCATTGCAAAATATATCTGATTTCGAGTTGAAAGCTAATTAAAGACTTATTCAAATGATTGTTTTTAAGTTTGAATTTTCTTGTTAATCATTATTAAAGGTATTTTATCACTGTATTTCATAGTAGTTGACACTTCAGAAACTAGTGACGTAATAATATTGTATCTAATATGCATTTCCCTCACCTTTTGCCATTGTGGCGCAGTGCCGAGTGCTTTGCGAATACTAGCTTGCCTGGGGTTCAATTCATTCCGCTCTTATTTTATTCGAGTTGGTATAGTTTGCATGTTGTTGTTATTCATGACTTATACTGATAGTCAGTCATGCATCACAGATGCTTCACGGATTGCTTCACGGATCAGAGCGCTGCTCGAACGCACGCTAGTAGCGCTTTCGTTCTCCATGGCAACCAGGCGTGAGCCAATGAAAAGCCAGAACGTATTCCCTTTCTGGCTTTTGATTGGCTGACGCCTGGTTGCCATGGAGAACGAAAGCGCTACTAGCGGGTGTCCGAGCAGCGCTCAGTTTGATCGGAAATGTCACAGAGGCTCCACAAATGCCGCACTCGAAGTTAATAATGGTAGGGAAGGACGAATTTGTCAATGACCTTCATGATGTACACAAGGTACTTGTTTTGTATTTCTTCCAAACTTACAACTTTGAATTTGGGAATAATTTTATTTAATTCTTAAATTTAAATAAAATAATTTTAAAAATATAACGGGAGCCTAAGAAATTGTTGCTAACAAAATCAAAAGGTCATTATTTCCCTTTAATGATAGACAAAACAGCGCACCTGAGGGGGGGGGGGGCAGAATCTGTCCCCTCACGTAAAACTTTCAGTGCCTTATGCTGCATCAATTCTACGTCTTCTCACAAAATTCCAATGATATTGATGTAGTATTTTGGGAGATAATTACGTTTTAATGACGTCATGCCATGCCATTTTTGGTGGGAAAACGATAAATGTTTGAACAATCGTAGAAAATAGACTTTTGAAGCGAATTGCAAAAACAAAACGTCAAGAAAGGAAATTACATTCTCTTCAAAATGGCTATCTCGTATTTTCGAAATTTTGTGTTTTTGACCCCCCAAAATATAAATGTATTGTTTTCGAGAAGAAAAAATCCACAAAATCAATTTTGTGAATTTGAAAAGTGAATTTCTTAAGCTCGAATACCACAAAAAGGTGATCGGCCCAAATCTGCGGAAGAAAAAAATTGGGGGTACCTTTTTGCCACAAAAAGATGCCCCCCCCCCCACACACACACACACACACACACACACACACACACACACACACACACACACACACACACACACACACACACACACACACACACACACACACACACACACACACACACACACACACACACACACACACACACACACACACACACACACACACACACACACACACACACACACACACACACACACACACACACACACACACACACACACACACACACACACACACACACACACACACACACACACACACACACACACACACACACACACACACACACACACACACACACACACACACACACACACACACACACACACACACACACACACACACACACACACACACACACACACACACACACACACACACACACACACACACACACACACACACACACACACACACACACACACACACACACACACACACACACACACACACACACACACACACACACACACACACACACACACACACACACACACACACACACACACACACACACACACACACACACACACACACACACACACACACACACACACACACACACACACACACACACACACACACACACACACACACACACACACACACACACACACACACACACACACACACACACACACACACACACACACACACACACACACACACACACACACACACACACACACACACACACACACACACACACACACACACACACACACACACACACACACACACACACACACACACACACACACACACACACACACACACACACACACACACACACACACACACACACACACACACACACACACACACACACACACACACACACACACACACACACACACACACACACACACACACACACACACACACACACACACACACACACACACACACACACACACACACACACACACACACACACACACACACACACACACACACACACACACACACACACACACACACACACACACACACACACACACACACACACACACACACACACACACACACACACACACACACACACACACACACACACACACACACACACACACACACACACACACACACACACACACACACACACACACACACACACACACACACACACACACACACACACACACACACACACACACACACACACACACACACACACACACACACACACACACACACACACACACACACACACACACACACACACACACACACACACACACACACACACACACACACACACACACACACACACACACACACACACACACACACACACACACACACACACACACACACACACACACACACACACACACACACACACACACACACACACACACACACACACACACACACACACACACACACACACACACACACACACACACACACACACACACACACACACACACACACACACACACACACACACACACACACACACACACACACACACACACACACACACACACACACACACACACACACACACACACACACACACACACACACACACACACACACACACACACACACACACACACACACACACACACACACACACACACACACACACACACACACACACACACACACACACACACACACACACACACACACACACACACACACACACACACACACACACACACACACACACACACACACACACACACACACACACACACACACACACACACACACACACACACACACACACACACACACACACACACACACACACACACACACACACACACACACACACACACACACACACACACACACACACACACACACACACACACACACACACACACACACCCACCCACCCACCCACCCACCCACCCACCCACCCACCCACCCACCCACCCACCCACCCACCCACCCACCCACCCACCCACCCACCCACCCACCCACCCACCCACCCACCCACCCACCCACCCACCCACCCACCCACCCACCCACCCACCCACCCACCCACCCACCCACCCACCCACCCACCCACCCACCCACCCACCCACCCACCCACCCACCCACCCACCCACCCACCCACCCACCCACCCACCCACCCACCCACCCACCCACCCACCCACCCACCCACCCACCCACCCACCCACCCACCCACCCACCCACCCACCCACCCACCCACCCACCCACCCACCCACCCACCCACCCACCCACCCACCCACCCACCCACCCACCCACCCACCCACCCACCCACCCACCCACCCACCCACCCACCCACCCACCCACCCACCCACCCACCCACCCACCCACCCACCCACCCACCCACCCACCCACCCACCCACCCACCCACCCACCCACCCACCCACCCACCCACCCACCCACCCACCCACCCACCCACCCACCCACCCACCCACCCACCCACCCACCCACCCACCCACCCACCCACCCACCCACCCACCCACCCACCCACCCACCCACCCACCCACCCACCCACCCACCCACCCACCCACCCACCCACCCACCCACCCACCCACCCACCCACCCACCCACCCACCCACCCACCCACCCACCCACCCACCCACCCACCCACCCACCCACCCACCCACCCACCCACCCACCCACCCACCCACCCACCCACCCACCCACCCACCCACCCACCCACCCACCCACCCACCCACCCACCCACCCACCCACCCACCCACCCACCCACCCACCCACCCACCCACCCACCCACCCACCCACCCACCCACCCACCCACCCACCCACCCACCCACCCACCCACCCACCCACCCACCCACCCACCCACCCACCCACCCACCCACCCACCCACCCACCCACCCACCCACCCACCCACCCACCCACCCACCCACCCACCCACCCACCCACCCACCCACCCACCCACCCACCCACCCACCCACCCACCCACCCACCCACCCACCCACCCACCCACCCACCCACCCACCCACCCACCCACCCACCCACCCACCCACCCACCCACCCACCCACCCACCCACCCACCCACCCACCCACCCACCCACCCACCCACCCACCCACCCACCCACCCACCCACCCACCCACCCACCCACCCACCCACCCACCCACCCACCCACCCACCCACCCACCCACCCACCCACCCACCCACCCACCCACCCACCCACCCACCCACCCACCCACCCACCCACCCACCCACCCACCCACCCACCCACCCACCCACCCACCCACCCACCCACCCACCCACCCACCCACCCACCCACCCACCCACCCACCCACCCACCCACCCACCCACCCACCCACCCACCCACCCACCCACCCACCCACCCACCCACCCACCCACCCACCCACCCACCCACCCACCCACCCACCCACCCACCCACACACACACACACACACACACACACACACACACACACACACACACACACACACACACACACACACACACACACACACACACACACACACACGAACACACACACACACACACACACACACACACGAACACACACACACACACACACGAACACACACACACACACACACACACACGAACACACACACACACACACACGAACACACACACACACACACACGAACACACACACACACACACGAACACACACACACACACACGAACACACACACACACACACACGAACACACACACACACACACGAACACACACACACACACACGAACACACACACACACACACACGAACACACACACGCACGCACGCACGCACGCCCGCCCGCACGCCCGCACGCCCGCACGCCCGCACACACGCACACACGCACACACGCACACACGCACACGGAGACCAAGGCTGGATCCGCCAGTGTATGAAGAGTGCGTGAAGCTTTCTTTTGCTTGGTGGAAAAAAATGATAGCAAAAGGTTTGCCAAGACGAGAAGAATCCGAATCTGCAAATTAATTTCCCATAGGGGGTTGGGCTTCTCTCAAAACGAGATCAAAGTTGCACTCGTTCCCATCACTTTCCGTGACGTTCCTACGTCCCTGCTGCTGGTTGTATCCATTGTAAAATCATGGTAGCGTCTCTGGGAAAAGCTACATCCACGAGCACATCCATAACCATTCATAAAACAATCAAATTAACATCCTATTCTAAGTAAAACACTGGTTCCATCCCAACAATTAAGCATAAGATGATGCGGTTGACGGGGAGTTCACCAGTACGTCGAAGCTTCACGCCTCCACCACTAGGCGGCGACCGTGGTCGCCGACATCAAAGGCGCCGACACCGAGTGGCCGATCCAGGTATTTCTCATCCATGACCGTGGTCTGATACCTACCTATTTCATAAATTTAAATGAGCGATAGGTTGTCTTATATTTACATTTATGAATTATGTCTATTACTCTATAACTATTTTAAAATCAGTCTTCATGATCGGTGACTCGCCAAGACTTCTTCAAGAGAAGGGATACTAAGCTAGGTTGAGGTGAGTTAATTGGGTACCTCAACGTATCACCTAACTTCAAATTGAATTAATCGATTCACCAGGGATGATATTTTGAAGGAAAATAACATGACTTTATCCCCGATCTAGTAGAACAATGGTCATAAAACAAAAATAATAAACTGGGGGCGGAACATCAGGGAATGAAAGGCAGAGTTTACAGGTATAAGCAGGTTATACTATCATCTATCAAAGCAGTGAAACACATTTTTGTTCTAAGGAGTACTTTATGGAAATACGGAGTTATTTACTATTTTATGCTTCATGTATAGCTATCATATCAAAACCAGGAAGGCGTCGTAGTTGGCGATGCACGAGCGAGCGCGAAGGAAATGTATGGGAAATTTCAACTCGATCGGGCGAGTAGTTTCTGAGATACAAAAAAGGGTGCGCACGTGCGCACGTGCAGAGGCACCCACCTTTGACTTTGGGAAAGTGGGGGCTGAGGGATCCCTAACCACACACCAAATTTGAACACAATCGGCTCAGCCGTTCCAGAGATATGAGGTGAGGTCACGTGATCTGGCCTGGTGACCTGACCTGAGATGACCCGAGGTCAAAAATTCACACAATGTGGGTAATTGATGCCCGAATGCCTGTGCTAAAAACGGCGTCTCGCCGCCGTTTTTCCGCATCTTCGAAAAACCTTAGGGGGCGTCCAAACGCCCCCCCCCCCCCCCCCCCCCTCCCCTCCCGGCACGGCGCGGGTTAGTATGGTGTGCCTTTTATATCGCTTTCAGCCTGCGGTTAAAGAAGACCTGCTTAGCGTGAATTTCCTTACCTTGATATTACCGATCTCCACTTACACTTTTCTGTCGCGACTTATTTTCCAAAGGTGATTGTGTAAGTATGGACTGGAATGCATGCGGTGTGTCTTATATTGTTGTGTGCACGCCTATACTTTAAACCTCTAGCACCTTATTATGCATTTATGTTGATGCACTAGCTCTCTGTTCATTGCAAATACACTTTTCTTTTGGGAAATCGCCACCGTCTCTTTCTTGTCTTCTGAAGAAAGACATCTTCCTGAGCTTATGTTACAGTGATTTTCCAGAAGGTATACGATGGAGCTGAATGGATCAGCAACTCTGGACTAAAAAAAAATCATTCATCTGTTATTTGTATCCATATATAATGATGCCTTCGCGTTGCTTTATAGCGTTCTTTGATCATTCATTAAAGTACAAATTATGTATTGAATTTTAGTGACGCGATATTACATCCACCTTTTTCAGAAGCTGAACGAACGCAGAATGTTGGACATCATCAAGCAAGTAAACCGGGTCGTCCTTATATTGAGGGTAAGTGATACCCCAATCACCACTTCTTATATTTTTACTCATTGGCATAGAATGGTGGGCAGCTGGTATCGAAATCCTTGATAATTACATGCTTCTATGTCCTTACATCTAACTAGAACATCCTAGACTGCAGCTGACTTATCGTTAACACTCACTACTTTTTTTTCTCTCTTTTTTTTTAGCTTGATATGTTATATTCATCATGTTACATATACATATACATTGTTACATATACATCGGAGCCAGACACGCCACTAGCTACTAGCACCACTCACTCAGCTGGAGTGGCTAGTAGCTAAAGACACTCACTACTTGCTCACCACTTAAGTTGACGTTTATATAAATGGGGAAAATAGAGGTCAGACGAAAATCGAAACCTCGCTTATGCGTGTACATGTGCAAACCAGCATCAACTCGATCACCATCACACATGCCTTTCCACTGACGTCATTATTGCGACTGTTAACCCTGTTAGTGGCAGGCCCCTGGCTACCCCTATTAGTGGGGGGGGGGGGGGATTCGGCCCCTCCCCGGAGATCTCGAGATCCACCCGTCCTATTTTCAAAAATCAAACGGCGTTCGATTCCCCTCAACACGATCTACATTTTTTTTTTTTTTTTTAATCATAAATATTTGATAGGGGGGCAACAGGGGGCAAGAATTAACCAAATTAGAGGTATATTTGATCCACCACAGCTGCCATGTTTATCAACCGATTTGAACGCAACTAATGGGGATCGACAGATATTGAATTGGGAATTTATATATGACGGTGACTTTTGAATATTCAAAAATCATAGGCTCTTGCAGGTCACTAAATATGGGGGTGAAATAAATGCGTAATAAAACCGTCTTTTCTGGGTTTTTTTGGTTAAATGAAATGTTGCGTTATTGTGCCATCAGACAAAACAGTTACAAAACATATTTGTATCCATAGACAGTGCCAGGTTAGCGAAAAAGGGAGGCAAAATATATAAAAAATAACTTCCTATAAACCTCCCCTTTTCAAGTCCTGAAACCGCCTCTGCCATGCAATATTTATTATAGTTCACTAACATCAACTAATTTGCACTTGGTTCAATCACCGTAAATCTATGTAACTCCTTTATACTCAAATACCGGGCCCTGGAACCGCCTCTGTTAAGGTTAGGAACTCAACATTTTGACTCCATATGCGAAAATCAATTCTAGCAAAAGTCCAAAAATTGCATGGGTCTGCTCCCAGCCGTTCCGGAATTATCTGCGAAAAACCTGAGGGGTGGTCAGGATCTGCCCCCCCCCCCCTGCCACTAATAGGGTTAACACGCCAAAATAGCATCTCTCTTTGTCAGTGTTATCCTGCTGTTCTGTGTGCGGCTGTAATGTATTTAGTTAGTGAATATTTAGACGCACACTGACGGTTTTGCTGATCCACTGTACACAGCTGTTGGTGGGCCAGATCGAAATTCTGGAAACGATGACGCCACTCGACTTCCTGGACTTCCGTGACCACCTGAGCACTGCCTCCGGCTTCCAGAGCTTACAGTTCAGGCTGCTGGAGAACAAGCTGGGGCTGAAGAAGGTGAGGTGTGCTTGGTTGCCGGGCGCATCAGTGGCCGATGGACGCTCCCGCTTGAAGTGGAACGGACAGCTAGATGCAAACTCTACCTCTGATTTGTTTTATTATTAAAAGTTTGAAATAGATAACGAGCGCTTGCATACAACTGATGAATTTTGTACACGACAAGAACTAGCAAACATTTCAACATTTTACCAGGGGTGTTAAACATGGTTCAAGTGGCGCCAACCAAATCTGGTATTAGATAAATCGTCCCCCAGAGATCGATTTCGCTGTTTTTGTTTTGTTTTTGTTTTACCTCACCTTATCTGTTTTGATACAATTGAATTCATATCTAACACAAAATGAAAAAGCCAGCATATACACCTGCATTCACTTAGAACAAACGAATGTGACTATTAACCCTATTCCCTGCGGGGGGCAGATTCTGCCCCCCCCCCCCCCGGTGGTTTTTCACTTGCCGCACTTTTTCACTTTTTCACTTTCACTTGCTTTCCAGTTTTAGGACTTCGCTCCGGACCCCGCACATATCTCGGAAACTATGATAGCTAGACAATAAAACAGAAGAAAAAATGAAAGCTCTTGAAAAGGCCAATCGCCAAGGTGTCCTCAAATTTTATCTCAGCTAAATAGTTTAGGCTCCAGAGGTCATCAAAGGTCAAAAAGGCTATTTCTTGGCAAAACTGTTTTTCGCAAATAGCATTTTAACCAATTAAGATAGGGAAATATTTTCGACTCTATCGTGTTTGTCTCGTCAAGGGGCTTTGAATCCAGACTGGTTATTGATTCAACTTTTTTTGGAACGATTCAATCATGATTCATTTTGGAATCTGAACGATTCTATCACCGTTCGATTCACGGATACAATTTTGAGAATTGATTCTTTCCGATTCAAAGAATCAAAACAAATAATTTAATCGATTGACGTTTGATTCAACATTTAAATATATGTGGTTAATTTATATCAAATCAATACAAATGGAAACGTACATATATATGATCATTAAAACATTGTTACAGCAATATGATTTCAGTATAAATGAATGTAGCAACTGGGACTGCATGTATTTGCACAATTTATCAGTGTAGTTGAATCTTTAAGAATCGTTAAATCTTTTGATTCAATCAGCCTTTATTTGATGCGGATTTGATTCAATCATGATTCATGAATCAAAAGATCTGGTGGTGAATCAATTATTTTTCGATTCAAGGAATTTTTGATTGAACGATTCCAATCGATTCAATCAGTGTCGAATCCAGTCAGTGTCGAATCAGTGTCGAAACCAGTCTGTTCAAATCATATTAATTTTGGCTAGGTTAGGTCAACTTAGAAATTTGACTTCAGGCCAAGGTCAAGTGGTGACCCAAGTAGGTCGTGTTCTATATTGGGAGACGTGTCTCGATGAGACAAACACATTGCTACCGGTTTCACTTATATATCTTTTTTCTGTCGAGAGTTATTGGGGAAAAACGTGTTGGTGACCTCGGGTGACCTCGCCTGACCCTCTAGGGGGTCACTGAACAAAAGTTGCACTTTGGTCATCAAGAAAGGCCTATGATAACATGATCCAGAAGGAATTGGAGTGATTGGACTGTTATCGTGCGTATCCTCGGAATAGGAAGCATTTGAACATTTCCCCATGCATGTATAGTGGGGAGGTCACGAAATTGACCCGACCTTAGGTCACCGACATAACACAAATCCGAGATAAACTATTGTAGGTCAGGGCTGGGCAAAGTTACCGTTCTGCCATTCTAATCGGTGACAAATCTATAGCCATCGGTGGAGTAATCGGTGACAAATCTTAGACAGACAAGTAGGTACCACACCTTTGCAAATTATCACCTTCTGGCATGATACTCGCACCTAGATATAATTAAGGTTCCCAATGGAAAACACAATTATAAATAATAGTATATGATTCCAATGAGGAAACCAACCTTCGGTTAATCCTGCAGCGCTAAAATATTCCTGCAGTTCTAAGATAATCCTGCAGCTCTATAAAATATTTAAGCAAGCGATCACGAGTTCGTTTGTTCACGGAACAAAACATGCGCAATATCAACGATAATGTGCACTGTGCGCAGCCTGGCAGCTAGGAAACGGCACGTTAACGCCACACGCTGTTCAATTACAACGGAAACAGAACTCCTTACTCCACAATAAAACAATATTAAAAGCGGAGTTTTCGGGTATATTGTAACACCCTTCGTCAGGGTGTTACAATATACCCGAAAGCTCCGATTTTAATTTTTCTTGTAGAGTAAGCCCTCTTTGTATTGTATATATATATCACCCACTCCACATCATGTCTTTTCGCTTCGCGGTTCCCAGATGAGTCCCTGAACACGAACAGGTCGGAAGGGCGTTGAAAAGGTCGGAGGGGCCCTGAACGATCTGAAGAGACCCTGGGCCTTTCAACAGTAAGAATGCAGTTGTCCAGGGAATAAAACTCAAAATTTTCGCGACGCTCCGCGGCGCAATTGAACTACAAAGTCAATTATATGCGAGTTATAAAAAACGGCCCGTTTCTCGGCGCATTTATGTGTTATGTTGCTACTTTCCTATATAATTGGGCAAAATAGTTCACTTAAGCACTTTTTTACCGCACTTTTAAACGCACAATATAGCATTTTTACAGATCCGCACCATACGCAATGTGACGCATTGAAAGAGAAATCATATCCAGGGCATTAGACTTTAAAAAATCGCGCCGCTCAGCGGCGCAATTTGTTTAAGAGTTCCAGGTCTTGAGCTTAAAAATATTCAAAGTTGGTATAGCTGATTTCAAATTGGTGTCGCTGGTTCCAAAGTTTATATGGCAGTTTGCTAACTCCAGCTCCTAAAAGTTGGTATGGCCCATACCATTCCTGTCATACTGCATTTTCCTTCCTAGTAAGGTGCCTTTTCATCCGTTTTGTTTGACCCTTTCAACGCTTGGAAAGAGGCCTTTCAACGCTCGGTAAGGGGTCCTTTCGAGGCGCCCCCCCCCCCCCCCCGGGACGAAATCCAGGCTACGTGCCTGTCTGAGATGATAGCACCGACAGAAAATGTGATGACTAGTAAATTCCTTTTGGTAACTAGTGAACTATAGTAAACATACTTCGTACATGTCGCATTAAATGACAAAAGTTATAGTTGATAACTTAGTCACATTGAGTAAAAACTTTAACTGCGTGACGCCAAAATGCCACTCGAAAATACAGGCTGTGATGCTCTATTTAAAGTGTTCAAGTTTGATCATAAATAAATGGTAATCCGTGCGGGAACGAGAAAGACGGAAATGATATTAAATATATATTACATTATATTGCAGGCTGGGTGGGCCCTTTTGGCCAAGGGCCCTTTTTCTGGAAAAGCTGCCCCCCCCCCCCAAAAAAAAACGAAAATATGTGGCGCCGGCCCTGGCGCCAACTATATATAGTAAGTTGGCACTTTTTAACACCCGTGCTTTTTACATATCCGTCTGGCAGATGTTTTTTATATCTGTCGTCAAAATGCCACAGGATACCATCATCATTATGTTTTATTCATCATGTTTTTATGCCTCTATCAATAGCTTTCTGATGTGTTTAAACTCTCACACGGACAGACAAGACAGATCACTGTCTTGCGTGGCTCTCTTGAAGTACTTTGGCACAGCATGCCTCGAGTCTGAGCGATTTAAACATGACGTCATGCTCCTTTAAAAAAAAAATCATCTATATATTTGTTCTGCTAATCTGGTGGCGAAATTCCCATTTTACGTATCGGCTATCCTGTCAATCCCTCTGCCAACCGGGTCGGCCAACCGGGTCGGCCAACCGGGTCGGCTGAACCGTCTGTGCAGAGCCTTGCGGTCGTGTCGACACCGTCAAGGGTTGAGCCTTGCGGTCGTGTCGACACCCGTCATGGGGAGCCTTGCGGTCGTGTCGACACCGTCATGGGGAGCCTTGCGGTCGTGTCAACACCGTCATGGGTGGAGCCTTGCGGTCGTGTCGACACCGTCATGGGTGGAGCCTTGCGGTCGTGTCGACACCGTCATGGGGAGCCTTGCGGTCGTGTCGACACCGTCATGGGGAGCCTTGCGGTCGTGTCGACATCGTCATGGGTGGAGCCTTGTGGTCGTGTCGACACCGTCATGGGTGGATTCCTATATATGCCAAATACCGTCACGGACAAACCAATTCCTGGCTACTGGGGTTGCGACTTTTGTATTCTATTAGTCTTCAGTTCAGGAAGTTCTTTGTTTCCTCCGCTCGATTTGTTTTATTTATTCGTGGTGATACCAAAAGTCCAGCGAGGCCCTGGATCGTCGTGGATATTGTGAGGTGTTAACATTACAGTTGCTCTTTCACTCCGTGTAATATACATTTTTGTGTTCCTCATTTTTTGCGTCAAAGTTGTCGCTTTTTTGTGTTTGCTTCTGTTGTCAATTGTATCCTTGTGTGTTGACTATCATATTTAATTAACAATAAAATAAATGAACCAGTGCCGATGAAACCGCTGTTATCCCCAAACGCTGTTATGACCGCTAACGCCGTGGCGCCTCCCCGCCCCTTCTCCCCCACCCTGCCGATCTCCCCGCCCCTTCTCTCCCACCCTGCCGATCTCCCCGCCCCTTCTCCCCCGCCCTGCCGATCTCCCCGCCCCTTCTCCCCCACCCTGCCGATCTCCCCCGCCCCTTCTCCCCCACCCTGCCGATCTCCCCGCCCCTTCTCCCCCGCCCTGCCGATCTCCCCGCCCCTTCTCCCCCACCCTGCCGATCTCCCCCGCCCCTTCTCCCCCACCCTGCCGATCTCCCCGCCCCTTCTCCCCCACCCTGCCGATCTCCCCGCCCCTTCTCCCCCACCCTGCCGATCTCCCCGCCCCTTCTCCCCCACCCTGCCGATCTCCCCCGCCCCTTCTCCCCCACCCTGCCGATCTCCCCGCCCCTTTTTCCCCACCCTGCCGATCTCCCCGCCCCTTCTCCCCCACCCTGCCGATCTCCCCGCCCCTTCTCCCCCACCCTGCCGATATCCCCGCCCCTTCTCCCCCACCCTGCCGATCTCCCCCGCCCCTTCTCCCCCACCCTGCCGATCTCCCCCGCCCCTTCTCCCCCACCCTGCCGATCCTTTGAGCAGGAGTTCCGTGTCAAAACCAAGTCGGACTACGCGGCGCCGTACGTCGACCACCCGGAGCTGATAGCGCAGATCCGGGACTCCGAGGAGCAGCCGTCGCTGGCACAGCTCGTCGAGCGCTGGCTCGAGCGCACGCCCGGCATCGGCTCCAAGGGCTTCAACTTCTGGGAGCGCTTCCAGGGAGCCGTCAAAAGGATGCTCAACGATCAGCTCGAGGCCGCTCAGGTAGGAGCGCTGTGGTGGGCGATTCTGTGAGATGGACTGTGGAACGAGTGTATGGTGTAGCTGAAATTGTGTGGGGGACGTGTATGTATCAAAATGATTGGATTGTGGTCGTTGGGCTGACAAAATCACCCTTGGCTGGTAGCAGACAACAAATATTCCAGTCGCTATGAGTGCAGAATTAGGTAGTTCATACACCTTCAAGAAAAGTAGCATATTTATCAAATTGTTCTGAAGAATCCAGTTTATCCGGGATCGGCCTGACCTCAGAAGTGGCATTTGGGGCGGCCAGACGAAATGGACGCCTGGCCAGACGAGTTCTAATCTGCTCCTTCGTGTTATGAGTCTTTTACATGTTTGTCGTTTCTGAGGTGCCTAATCATGATGTTTAGTCTGACTGATCCAGCTCGGGAGGCGAAAAGCATCAATCACCAGGACATAATCGTTTGAGAAATGTAGAACACGAGATTTGGTGAGATAGGAGTGTAGGTTTATGGAGGAGTTTTGGCTAGCAGATCATTAACATTTTACATAAAGGCAAATAATTCAAACTTCGAAAACTAATAAGATAAGAAACAACCACACCGCTGGCTATATCAACATGACTGTACCTTATCGATGCCTTATTACCTTATATACCTTATCGATGCCTGTATTATCGATGATGAATTGTTGTATGTTGTTTTAAAACATTAATTGACGTTCGTTTGATTTGTGGACCAAGCTCCATATCTTGAGACCAAGGCGCTACGTGGAACTCGCACCCTGTTCCGAGGGGTATGGGGGAGGGGGGTCGACTTTTTCAGAATCCCGCCGGGGGATTTGAACCCCGGTCTCCGGCACGGTAAAGATAAAATTAATTGACGTAGTTATATAAGCCGCTTTTTTATTCCAAGTACGGCCGTGCAAACTATACAATAAATATGATCCTGGTTTCTTTTGCTTGCTCGCTTCTCGCCCCGACCATTACTGCTTTTTATCTGACCCTCCACTCCTCTCTCCTCTCTCTTTTCTCCTTTCCCTCTCCCCCTCTCTCCTCCTCTCCCCTCCCCGGGCTCCGCTCCCCTCCCCTCCACTCTCCGCCGTTTGGCCATCAGGAGGTTGCCGATGAAGCGCAGCGGAAGGAGGAGGTGGAGATGGTGAACCGTCGCTCTGCCCTCTTCGACTCCATCTTCGACGTGAAGGTGCACAAGGCGCTGCACGCGCGCGGGGAGCGCCGCTGGTCCCACCGCGCCTTCCAGGGTGCCCTCATGGTCTCCTTCTACAGGTGAGATGTCGAGAAAGTGTGTCACGTGTCGGTTGTCGGGTGTCGGGTGTCGGGTGTTGAGTGCCGAGTGTCGCGTGTCGCGTGTCGCGTGTCGTGTGTCGTGTGTCGGATGTCGTGGGTCGTGTGTCGTGTGTCGTGTGTCGTATGTCGTGTGTCGTGTGTCGTATGTCGTGTGTCGTGTGTCGTATGTCGTGTGTCGTATGTCGTGTGTCGTGTGTCGTGTGTCGTGTGTCGGATGTCGTGTGTCGTATGCCGTGTGTCGTGTGTCGGGTGTTGTGTGTCGTGTGTCGTATGACGTGTGTCGTGTGTCGTATGTCGTGTGTCGTATGTCGTGTGTCGTATGTCGTATGTCGTGTGTCGTGTGTCGTGTGTCGTATGTCGCGTGTCGTGTGTCGTATGTCGTGTGTCGTGTGTCGTGTGTCGTATGTCGTGTGTCGTGTGTCGTATGTCGTATGTCGTGTGTCGTATGTCGTATGTCGTGTGTCGTGTGTCGTATGTCGTGTGTCGGGTGTCGGGTGTCGTGTGTCGGATGTCGTATGCCGTGTGTCGTGTGTCGGGTGTCGTATGTCGTGTGTCGTATGTCGTGTGTCGTGTGTCGGGTGTCGGGTGTCGGATGTCGTATGCCGTGTGTCGTGTGTCGTGTGTCGTATGTCGCGTGTCGTGTGTCGTGTGTCGTGTGTCGTGTGTCGTATGTCGTATGTCGTATGTCGTGTGTCGTGTGTCGTATGTCGTGTGCCGTGTGTCGTATGTCGTGTGTCGGGTGTCGGGTGTCGTGTGTCGGATGTCGGATGTCGTGTGTCGGGTGTCGTATGTCGGGTGTCGTGTGTCGTGTGTCGTGTGTCGTAGGTGTCGTGTGTCGTGTGTCGTATGTCGTAGGTGTCGTGTGTCGTGTGTCGTATGTCGTGTGTCGGGTGTCGGATGTCGGATGTCGTATGCCGTGTGTCGTGTGTCGTGTGTCGTAGGTGTCGTGTGTCGTGTGTCGTGTGTCGTATGTCGTGTGTCGGGTTTCGAGTGTCGCGTGCCGCGTGTCGAGTATCGCGTGTCGAGTGTCTGTTGTCGTGTGTCGGTGTGACTTTTTTGTGAATTTAGTGTGTGGCGTTTTGGGTGGGGATGTCACGAAATTGTCTCTGACGAGTCTCCTAAGCTAGCCAATTTTGTGTTTCCGCTGAGGTCTAACTCGATAGATCAAATTCGACCTTAGCAGAAACACATAAGAAATGTAGATATACATTCATGCAATTGATCAACGCTGGTCTATTGTGATAAAGACTGTTTTTGTCTTCCAGAAAGGTGTGCACCGTACATTTTACTGGCTTTGGCCGTTCATGGCTTTAAAACGCAATGTCTCGTATATTCTGTATCTCATGTTTGCTTGCATTGTTAGTTGAAAGGTATGGTAGTTGAGAGGAATGAGTGAGTGATTGGGGGCTGATGCCCCTCACCTGAAGAAGGATCCTTCACTGCACCCTTACTTAGTGGTTAATCACTTGCTTTGTGAACATACACGTGCGTTGAAAAATGCCAACTACCCTATTTGACACATCCTTCCTTCCAGTCATAGCAGCATAGCATATAAATGTTTCAGATAATTCAGTCCTGGAATTAATGCATTTGGCTGCTGGAGCCTCTCTGGGATTACTTATCTATCCCAGAGATTACTAGACCAGTAGGATTACTAGACCAGTGTCTGTTGGGCTTGGACATGTGTATAATAATCACGGGCAGTTCCTGGTGAAATATGTGATGTGTTGGATGCTGTCGTTGACCAGACGGCCGCCATCTGGTCATTAGAGGCATGGTATCTGTCCGAAACAAACCACAGTCCCGCCTGCGCGATCCTGTCGCTGCGATCAACGCTAATAATAGCGTGTTTCCAACTCGCCAAACACGCTCATAAAGCTGTGTAAATTACGAATTGTCAAAGAAGACTGGTGAATTTACGGTCGAAAACCTCAGTGACTTCTGGCGAAGTTCTGATACCTTTTGTCGTCGCAGTGAACCGCTTCTAACCTGTTTGGTGAAGCATTGAAAGTTTCAACGTATGCTGTCTGCAGCACTGATCACTGGAAAAAATGACACCGTCAAAACGTTCGCCACAGAGGGGTGTTTTGCAACACCTACTTAGGGTATCGAACACTAAAAGACGGCGTAAAAAAGAGTCAGACTACAAAATGGTGTCGGACACCGTCTCAACGGGAGTCCTGACTCCTTCCAGGGAGTCGTGATTCTCTTGAAGGTCCCAGAAAACACCATTTTGTAGAGTCTGACTCTTTTTTTGCACCGTTTTTTAGTGTTCGATACCCTAAGGAGGTGTTGCAAAACACCCCTCTGGGGCGGACATTTGTCCACGTACGGGTGTCATTTTTGTTCAGTGATTGTTATCTACATGTCCATGTCGTTACGTATGATGTCTGCTGTACTGATTGTTATCTACATGTCCATGTCGTTACGTATTCTGTCTGCTGCACTGATTGTTATCTACATGTCCATGTCGTTACGTATGATGTCTGCTGCACTGATTGTTATCTACATGTCCATGTCGTTACGTATTCTGTCTGCTGTACTGATTGTTATCTACATGTCCATGTCGTTACGTATGATGTCTGCTGCACTGATTGTTATCTACATGTCCATGTCGTTACGTATGATGTCTGCTGCACTGATTGTTATCTACATGTCCATGTCGTTACGTATTCTGTCTGCTGTACTGATTGTTATCTACATGTCCATGTCGTTACGTATGATGTCTGCTGCACTGATTGTTATCTACATGTCCATGTCGTTACGTATTCTGTCTGCTGCACTGATTGTTATCTACATGTCCATGTCGTTACGTATTCTGTCTGCTGCACTGATTGTTATCTACATGTCCATGTCGTTACGTATTCTGTCTGCTGTACTGATTGTTATCTACATGTCCATGTCGTTACGTATGATGTCTGCTGCACTGATTGTTATCTACATGTCCATGTCGTTACGTATTCTGTCTGCTGCACTGATTGTTATCTACATGCCCATGTCGTTACGTATGATGTCTGCTGTACTGATTGTTATCTACATGTCCATGTCGTTACGTATTCTGTCTGCTGCACTGATTGTTATCTACATGTCCATGTCGTTACGTATGATGTCTGCTGCACTGATTGTTATCTACATGTCCATGTCGTTACGTATTCTGTCTGCTGCACTGATTGTTATCTACATGTCCATGTCGTTACGTATGATGTCTGCTGTACTGATTGTTATCTACATGTCCATGTCGTTACGTATTCTGTCTGCTGCACTGATTGTTATCTACATGTCCATGTCGTTACGTATGATGTCTGCTGCACTGATTGTTATCTACATGTCCATGTCGTTACGTATTCTGTCTGCTGTACTGATTGTTATCTACATGTCCATGTCGTTACGTATGATGTCTGCTGTACTGATTGTTATCTACATGTCCATGTCGTTACGTATTCTGTCTGCTGCACTGATTGTTATCTACATGTCCATGTCGTTACGTATTCTGTCTGCTGCACTGATTGTTATCTACATGTCTATGTCGTTACGTATGATGTCTGCTGCACTGATTGTTATCTACATGTCCATGTCGTTACGTATGATGTCTGCTGCACTGATTGTTATCTACATGTCCATGTCGTTACGTATGATGTCTGCTGTACTGATTGTTATCTACATGTCCATGTCGTTACGTATGATGTCTGCTGCACTGATTGTTATCTACATGTCCATGTCGTTACGTATTCTGTCTGCTGCACTGATTGTTATCTACATGTCCATGTCGTTACGTATGATGTCTGCTGCACTGATTGTTATCTACATGTCCATGTCGTTACGTATGATGTCTGCTGCACTGATTGTTATCTACATGTCCATGTCGTTACGTATGATGTCTGCTGCACTGATTGTTATCTACATGTCCATGTCCTTACGTATGATGTCTGCTGCACTGATTGTTATCTACATGTCTATGTCGTTACGTATTCTGTCTGCTGCACTGATTGTTATCTACATGTCCATGTCGTTACGTATTCTGTCTGCTGCACTGATTGTTATCTACATGTCCATGTCGTTACGTATGATGTCTGCTGCACTGATTGTTATCTACATGTCCATGTCGTTACGTATTCTGTCTGCTGCACTGATTGTTATCTACATGTCCATGTCGTTACGTATTCTGTCTGCTGCACTGATTGTTATCTACATGTCCATGTCGTTACGTATGATGTCTGCTGCACTGATTGTTATCTACATGTCTATGTCGTTACGTATTCTGTCTGCTGCACTGATTGTTATCTACATGTCCATGTCGTTACGTATTCTGTCTGCTGCACTGATTGTTATCTACATGTCCATGTCGTTACGTATTCTGTCTGCTGCACTGATTGTTATCTACATGTCCATGTCGTTACGTATTCTGTCTGCTGTACTGATTGTTATCTACATGTCCATGTCGTTACGTATGATGTCTGCTGCACTGATTGTTATCTACATGTCCATGTCGTTACGTATGATGTCTGCTGCACTGATTGTTATCTACATGTCCATGTCGTTACGTATGATGTCTGCTGTACTGATTGTTATCTACATGTCCATGTCGTTACGTATGATGTCTGCTGCACTGATTGTTATCTACATGTCCATGTCGTTACGTATTCTGTCTGCTGCACTGATTGTTATCTACATGTCCATGTCGTTACGTATGATGTCTGCTGCACTGATTGTTATCTACATGTCCATGTCGTTACGTATGATGTCTGCTGCACTGATTGTTATCTACATGTCCATGTCGTTACGTATTCTGTCTGCTGCACTGATTGTTATCTACATGTCCATGTCGTTACGTATTCTGTCTGCTGCACTGATTGTTATCTACATGTCCATGTCGTTACGTATGATGTCTGCTGCACTGATTGTTATCTACATGTCTATGTCGTTACGTATTCTGTCTGCTGCACTGATTGTTATCTACATGTCCATGTCGTTACGTATTCTGTCTGCTGCACTGATTGTTATCTACATGTCCATGTCGTTACGTATGATGTCTGCTGCACTGATTGTTATCTACATGTCCATGTCGTTACGTATTCTGTCTGCTGCACTGATTGTTATCTACATGTCCATGTCGTTACGTATTCTGTCTGCTGCACTGATTGTTATCTACATGTCCATGTCCTTACGTATGATGTCTGCTGCACTGATTGTTATCTACATGTCTATGTCGTTACGTATTCTGTCTGCTGCACTGATTGTTATCTACATGTCCATGTCGTTACGTATTCTGTCTGCTGCACTGATTGTTATCTACATGTCCATGTCGTTACGTATTCTGTCTGCTGTACTGATTGTTATCTACATGTCCATGTCGTTACGTATTCTGTCTGCTGTACTGATTGTTATCTACATGTCCATGTCGTTACGTATTCTGTCTGCTGCACTGATTGTTATCTACATGTCCATGTCGTTACGTATTCTGTCTGCTGCACTGATTGTTATCTACATGTCCATGTCCTTACGTATGATGTCTGCTGCACTGATTGTTATCTACATGTCCATGTCGTTACGTATTCTGTCTGCTGCACTGATTGTTATCTACATGTCCATGTCGTTACGTATGATGTCTGCTGCACTGATTGTTATCTACATGTCCATGTCGTTACGTATGATGTCTGCTGCACTGATTGTTATCTACATGTCCATGTCGTTACGTATGATGTCTGCTGCACTGATTGTTATCTACATGTCCATGTCGTTACGTATGATGTCTGCTGTACTGATTGTTATCTACATGTCCATGTCGTTACGTATTCTGTCTGCTGCACTGATTGTTATCTACATGTCCATGTCGTTACGTATGATGTCTGCTGTACTGATTGTTATCTACATGTCCATGTCGTTACGTATTCTGTCTGCTGCACTGATTGTTATCTACATGTCCATGTCGTTACGTATGATGTCTGCTGCACTGATTGTTATCTACATGTCCATGTCGTTACGTATTCTGTCTGCTGCACTGATTGTTATCTACATGTCCATGTCGTTACGTATGATGTCTGCTGTACTGATTGTTATCTACATGTCCATGTCGTTACGTATTCTGTCTGCTGCACTGATTGTTATCTACATGTCCATGTCGTTACGTATTCTGTCTGCTGCACTGATTGTTATCTACATGTCCATGTCGTTACGTATTCTGTCTGCTGCACTGATTGTTATCTACATGTCCATGTCGTTACGTATGATGTCTGCTGCACTGATTGTTATCTACATGTCCATGTCGTTACGTATTCTGTCTGCTGCACTGATTGTTATCTACATGTCCATGTCGTTACGTATTCTGTCTGCTGCACTGATTGTTATCTACATGTCCATGTCGTTACGTATGATGTCTGCTGCACTGATTGTTATCTACATGTCCATGTCGTTACGTATTCTGTCTGCTGCACTGATTGTTATCTACATGTCCATGTCGTTACGTATGATGTCTGCTGCACTGATTGTTATCTACATGTCCATGTCGTTACGTATTCTGTCTGCTGTACTGATTGTTATCTACATGTCCATGTCGTTACGTATTCTGTCTGCTGCACTGATTGTTATCTACATGTCCATGTCGTTACGTATGATGTCTGCTGCACTGATTGTTATCTACATGTCCATGTCGTTACGTATGATGTCTGCTGCACTGATTGTTATCTACATGTCCATGTCGTTACGTATTCTGTCTGCTGCACTGATTGTTATCTACATGTCCATGTCGTTACGTATGATGTCTGCTGTACTGATTGTTATCTACATGTCTATGTCGTTACGTATTCTGTCTGCTGCACTGATTGTTATCTACATGTCCATGTCGTTACGTATTCTGTCTGCTGCACTGATTGTTATCTACATGTCCATGTCGTTACGTATTCTGTCTGCTGTACTGATTGTTATCTACATGTCCATGTCGTTACGTATTCTGTCTGCTGCACTGATTGTTATCTACATGTCCATGTCGTTACGTATGATGTCTGCTGCACTGATTGTTATCTACATGTCCATGTCGTTACGTATTCTGTCTGCTGCACTGATTGTTATCTACATGTCCATGTCGTTACGTATTCTGTCTGCTGCACTGATTGTTATCTACATGTCCATGTCGTTACGTATGATGTCTGCTGCACTGATTGTTATCTACATGTCCATGTCGTTACGTATTCTGTCTGCTGCACTGATTGTTATCTACATGTCCATGTCGTTACGTATTCTGTCTGCTGCACTGATTGTTATCTACATGTCCATGTCGTTACGTATGATGTCTGCTGCACTGATTGTTATCTACATGTCCATGTCGTTACGTATTCTGTCTGCTGCACTGATTGTTATCTACATGTCCATGTCGTTACGTATGATGTCTGCTGCACTGATTGTTATCTACATGTCCATGTCGTTACGTATTCTGTCTGCTGTACTGATTGTTATCTACATGTCCATGTCGTTACGTATTCTGTCTGCTGCACTGATTGTTATCTACATGTCCATGTCGTTACGTATGATGTCTGCTGCACTGATTGTTATCTACATGTCCATGTCGTTACGTATGATGTCTGCTGCACTGATTGTTATCTACATGTCCATGTCGTTACGTATGATGTCTGCTGCACTGATTGTTATCTACATGTCCATGTCGTTACGTATGATGTCTGCTGTACTGATTGTTATCTACATGTCTATGTCGTTACGTATTCTGTCTGCTGCACTGATTGTTATCTACATGTCCATGTCGTTACGTATTCTGTCTGCTGCACTGATTGTTATCTACATGTCCATGTCGTTACGTATTCTGTCTGCTGTACTGATTGTTATCTACATGTCCATGTCGTTACGTATGATGTCTGCTGCACTGATTGTTATCTACATGTCCATGTCGTTACGTATGATGTCTGCTGCACTGATTGTTATCTACATGTCCATGTCGTTACGTATGATGTCTGCTGTACTGATTGTTATCTACATGTCCATGTCGTTACGTATGATGTCTGCTGCACTGATTGTTATCTACATGTCCATGTCGTTACGTATTCTGTCTGCTGCACTGATTGTTATCTACATGTCCATGTCGTTACGTATGATGTCTGCTGCACTGATTGTTATCTACATGTCCATGTCGTTACGTATGATGTCTGCTGCACTGATTGTTATCTACATGTCCATGTCGTTACGTATTCTGTCTGCTGCACTGATTGTTATCTACATGTCCATGTCGTTACGTATTCTGTCTGCTGCACTGATTGTTATCTACATGTCCATGTCGTTACGTATGATGTCTGCTGCACTGATTGTTATCTACATGTCTATGTCGTTACGTATTCTGTCTGCTGCACTGATTGTTATCTACATGTCCATGTCGTTACGTATTCTGTCTGCTGCACTGATTGTTATCTACATGTCCATGTCGTTACGTATGATGTCTGCTGCACTGATTGTTATCTACATGTCCATGTCGTTACGTATTCTGTCTGCTGCACTGATTGTTATCTACATGTCCATGTCGTTACGTATTCTGTCTGCTGCACTGATTGTTATCTACATGTCCATGTCGTTACGTATGATGTCTGCTGCACTGATTGTTATCTACATGTCTATGTCGTTACGTATTCTGTCTGCTGCACTGATTGTTATCTACATGTCCATGTCGTTACGTATTCTGTCTGCTGCACTGATTGTTATCTACATGTCCATGTCGTTACGTATTCTGTCTGCTGCACTGATTGTTATCTACATGTCCATGTCGTTACGTATTCTGTCTGCTGTACTGATTGTTATCTACATGTCCATGTCGTTACGTATGATGTCTGCTGCACTGATTGTTATCTACATGTCCATGTCGTTACGTATGATGTCTGCTGCACTGATTGTTATCTACATGTCCATGTCGTTACGTATGATGTCTGCTGTACTGATTGTTATCTACATGTCCATGTCGTTACGTATGATGTCTGCTGCACTGATTGTTATCTACATGTCCATGTCGTTACGTATTCTGTCTGCTGCACTGATTGTTATCTACATGTCCATGTCGTTACGTATGATGTCTGCTGCACTGATTGTTATCTACATGTCCATGTCGTTACGTATGATGTCTGCTGCACTGATTGTTATCTACATGTCCATGTCGTTACGTATTCTGTCTGCTGCACTGATTGTTATCTACATGTCCATGTCGTTACGTATTCTGTCTGCTGCACTGATTGTTATCTACATGTCCATGTCGTTACGTATGATGTCTGCTGCACTGATTGTTATCTACATGTCTATGTCGTTACGTATTCTGTCTGCTGCACTGATTGTTATCTACATGTCCATGTCGTTACGTATTCTGTCTGCTGCACTGATTGTTATCTACATGTCCATGTCGTTACGTATGATGTCTGCTGCACTGATTGTTATCTACATGTCCATGTCGTTACGTATGATGTCTGCTGTACTGATTGTTATCTACATGTCCATGTCGTTACGTATTCTGTCTGCTGCACTGATTGTTATCTACATGTCCATGTCGTTACGTATGATGTCTGCTGCACTGATTGTTATCTACATGTCCATGTCGTTACGTATGATGTCTGCTGTACTGATTGTTATCTACATGTCCATGTCGTTACGTATTCTGTCTGCTGCACTGATTGTTATCTACATGTCCATGTCGTTACGTATTCTGTCTGCTGTACTGATTGTTATCTACATGTCCATGTCGTTACGTATTCTGTCTGCTGTACTGATTGTTATCTACATGTCCATGTCGTTACGTATTCTGTCTGCTGCACTGATTGTTATCTACATGTCCATGTCGTTACGTATTCTGTCTGCTGCACTGATTGTTATCTACATGTCCATGTCCTTACGTATGATGTCTGCTGCACTGATTGTTATCTACATGTCCATGTCGTTACGTATTCTGTCTGCTGCACTGATTGTTATCTACATGTCCATGTCGTTACGTATGATGTCTGCTGCACTGATTGTTATCTACATGTCCATGTCGTTACGTATGATGTCTGCTGCACTGATTGTTATCTACATGTCCATGTCGTTACGTATGATGTCTGCTGCACTGATTGTTATCTACATGTCCATGTCGTTACGTATGATGTCTGCTGTACTGATTGTTATCTACATGTCCATGTCGTTACGTATTCTGTCTGCTGCACTGATTGTTATCTACATGTCCATGTCGTTACGTATGATGTCTGCTGTACTGATTGTTATCTACATGTCCATGTCGTTACGTATTCTGTCTGCTGCACTGATTGTTATCTACATGTCCATGTCGTTACGTATGATGTCTGCTGCACTGATTGTTATCTACATGTCCATGTCGTTACGTATGATGTCTGCTGCACTGATTGTTATCTACATGTCCATGTCGTTACGTATGATGTCTGCTGCACTGATTGTTATCTACATGTCCATGTCGTTACGTATGATGTCTGCTGCACTGATTGTTATCTACATGTCCATGTCGTTACGTATTCTGTCTGCTGCACTGATTGTTATCTACATGTCCATGTCGTTACGTATGATGTCTGCTGTACTGATTGTTATCTACATGTCCATGTCGTTACGTATTCTGTCTGCTGCACTGATTGTTATCTACATGTCCATGTCGTTACGTATTCTGTCTGCTGCACTGATTGTTATCTACATGTCCATGTCGTTACGTATGATGTCTGCTGCACTGATTGTTATCTACATGTCCATGTCGTTACGTATGATGTCTGCTGTACTGATTGTTATCTACATGTCCATGTCGTTACGTATTCTGTCTGCTGCACTGATTGTTATCTACATGTCCATGTCGTTACGTATGATGTCTGCTGCACTGATTGTTATCTACATGTCCATGTCGTTACGTATGATGTCTGCTGCACTGATTGTTATCTACATGTCCATGTCCTTACGTATGATGTCTGCTGCACTGATTGTTATCTACATGTCCATGTCGTTACGTATGATGTCTGCTGTACTGATTGCTATCTACATGTCCATGTCGTTACGTATGATGTCTGCTGCACTGATTGTTATCTACATGTCCATGTCGTTACGTATGATGTCTGCTGCACTGATTGTTATCTACATGTCCATGTCGTTACGTATGATGTCTGCTGTACTGATTGTTATCTACATGTCCATGTCGTTACGTATTCTGTCTGCTGCACTGATTGTTATCTACATGTCCATGTCGTTACGTATGATGTCTGCTGCACTGATTGTTATCTACATGTCCATGTCGTTACGTATGATGTCTGCTGTACTGATTGTTATCTACATGTCCATGTCGTTACGTATGATGTCTGCTGCACTGATTGTTATCTACATGTCTATGTCGTTACGTATGATGTCTGCTGTACTGATTGTTATCTACATGTCTATGTCGTTACGTATTCTGTCTGCTGCACTGATTGTTATCTACATGTCTATGTCGTTACGTATGATGTCTGCTGCACTGATTGTTATCTACATGTCCATGTCGTTACGTATGATGTCTGCTGCACTGATTGTTATCTACATGTCTATGTCGTTACGTATGATGTCTGCTGCACTGATTGTTATCTACATGTCCATGTCGTTACGTATTCTGTCTGCTGCACTGATTGTTATCTACATGTCCATGTCGTTACTTACTTCTCAGAAGCGTTACCGCCGTTCTTGCTAATAAGGAGCTCATCGCTGGTCAATGAAGGCAGCATAACCTTAGCAATTCACTTGTTAGCTTATCCATTTGGAAGCGATATAGCCAGCATCGCTGTACTGCACGGACGAAGCGATATAACCAGCATCGCTGTACTGCACGGACGAAGCGATATACCCAGCATCGCTATACTGCACGGACGAAGCGATATACCCAGTATCGCTGTACTGCACGGACGAAGCGATATAACCAGTATCGCTGTACTGCACGGACGAAGCGATATAGCCAGCATCGCTGTACTGCACGGACGAAGCGATATAACCAGCATCGCTGTGCTGCACGGACGAAGCGATATAACCAGTATCGCTGGACTGCACGGACGAAGCGATATAGCCAGTATCGCTGTATACTCCACGGACGAAGCGATATACCCAGTATCGCTGTACTGCACGGACGAAGCGATATACCCAGCATCGCTGTACTGCACGGACGAAGCGATATAACCAGCATCGCTGTACTGCACGGACGAAGCGATATAGCCAGCATCGCTGTATACTCCACGGACGAAGCGATATAGCCAGCATCGCTGTACTGCACGGACGAAGCGATATAGCCAGTATCGCTGTATACTCCACGGACGAAGCGATATAGCCAGTATCGCTGTATACTCCACGGACGAAGCGATATAGCCAGCATCGCTGTATACTCCACGGACGAAGCGATATACCCAGCATCGCTGTATACTGCACGGACGAAGCGATATACCCAGTATCGCTGTATACTCCACGGACGAAGCGATATACCCAGTATCGCTGTATACTCCACGGACGAAGCGATATACCCAGTATCGCTGTATACTCCACGGACGAAGCGATATACCCAGTATCGCTGTATACTCCACGGACGAAGCGATATACCCAGTATCGCTGTACTGCACGGACGAAGCGATATAGCCAGCATCGCTGTACTGCACGGACGAAGCGATATAACCAGCATCGCTGTACTGCACGGACGAAGCGATATACCCAGTATCGCTGTACTGCACGGACGAAGCGATATACCCAGTATCGCTGTATACTCCACGGACGAAGCGATATACCCAGTATCGCTGTACTGCACGGACGAAGCGATATAGCCAGCATCGCTGTACTGCACGGACGAAGCGATATAACCAGCATCGCTGTACTGCACGGACGAAGCGATATACCCAGTATCGCTGTACTGCACGGACGAAGCGATATAGCCAGTATCGCTGTATACTCCACGTACGAAGCGGTTCAGTTGAGCAGAACAAAAACCTTCAACTAGTTTTTGTAAGGGGACTCGAGCTTCAAGGCCAAATATTGTAAGACAAATATTTGAAATGCCGACTTCTTAGAAGCGTCACCGCCGTTCTTTCTAATAAGGAACTCATCGCCAGGGGTGGTAAAGTGTGCTGTCCTTATGGATAAGGTCGGGGACAAAATGCTCCTTCTCATGAAGTACTCGGGGGTCAAAATGCCAGCAAAAATCATTACTATGTCATTTGTGAAAATGTACTAAGCCATCATGTCCTTAGAAATACTGATCATCACCACTTCAGATGTATTATTCACTTAATCATCATATTCATCACGTCAGTATGTATGTACATTTACTGTTTTATTAGCAGTTGCGTTTCAGCTCGTGATTGCCAATAATAATAAATTAAATTAAAACAAAAAATCCGACGAGAAAAAAAAAATCCGGACGATAGATTCAACACGTGGGGTCACTGAACCAAAAATGCACCTGGGTCTTCAAGAATGGCCTATAATAACATGATCCAGAAGGAATTGGGCTGATATCATGCATATTCTCAGAATAGAATGTATTTGAATATTTCCCCATTAACCTATAATGGGGAGGTCACGAAATTGACCCGACCTTAGGTCACCGATATAAAAAAAAACATCCGAGATATACGAATTGTATGTACTATTACCCTTATTAAATCCTGTAAGTACCAAATCGATTGGCCAAAAACTGTGACTGTGGTACGACCGCAAACTTTTTGGAGGTGGGGTCACGTGACCTGGCCTGGTGACCTGACCTGAGATGACCCGTGGTCAACAATTTTACAATATGTGGGCAATTGATGTCTTAACAGCTGTGCCAAAAACGGCGGCGCTGCGCGTAGACGTTGTTTGATATCCTCGAAAAACCTTACGGGGGCGTCTAAACGCCCCACCCCCGGCACGGCGCGGGAAATCCGGACAGTCGATTTCCCGGGGGCGGGCCGGGGTGCTAGTGCATTTTCAATGGAAGTCCACTGTCGGGACAGTGGATTTCACTGTCCTGGGACCCCGCCCCTTAACACGAAAACTAAAAGAGCTAGAAAGTCACGGAAAAAAACATTTAAAAGCTCCCGACCAACACATTTGAAGGTACTTTAGATGGTTTTTTCCTCAAGTCAATATTGAGGTCACCAGAGGTCATCGAAGGTTAGATTTTCAAGTTTTAGGACTTCGCTCCAGAAACCCCAGATATCACAAGCACTATGATAGCTAGGAACAAACGGAAAAAAGCAATGGAAAGCCCTTGAAAAATGAAAGCGCCATGGTGTCCTCAAAGCTAATGTCAAAAGTTTAGGCTCCAGAACTCATCAAATGTCAAAAAGGCTTTAACAAAACGTTTATCACGAATAGCTTTTTACCTAATAACGACAAGGCAATAATTTTGACGATATCGTGTTTGTCTCTTCAACACGCTTCGCCTCATATTAGTGTTGACCAGGTCAGGTCAACTGACAAATGTGACTAGGTGAAGGTAAAGTGGTAAGTGACTCAAGTAGGTCATGTTGCATATGGGAAGACGTGCCGCGACTAGATAAACACATTGGTGTCGGTTTCACTTCTCTATCGTCATTATGTCGAGAGTTATTGACATAAAACTGTTGGTGACCTCGGATGACTTCAGCTGACCCTGTAGAGGTCACTGAACAAAAATGACACCTAGGTCATCAAGGATGTTCTATAATAACATGATCCAGAAGGAATTAGACCGCTATCTTGCGTCTCCTTAGAATAGGAAGCATTTTAATATTTCCCCTTAAACTTATAATGGGGAGGTCACGAAGTTAGACCGACCTTATGTCGCTGGTATTCAAAATCCAAGATTCGAATTGTAGATATATGTGACCTTATGAAATCCTGTAAGTGTAAAACCGATCATCCCAAAACTGTGGTACGACCACATTTGTTTGGGAGGTGTGGTCACGTGACCTGGTCTGGTGACCTAACCTAAGATGGCCCGAGGATTTTTGTACATAATGTGGACAATTGATGCACAAACGGCTGTGCCAAAAATGGCGGCGCTGCACTTCGCCGTTTTCCGCCATCCGCGAAAAACCTGAGGGGTGTCTACCGCCCCCCCCCCCCCCCCCCGGCACGGCGCTGGTTAAGGGAAATAGTTCACCTTGAATTTTTTTTACCAAACACGATTTGATGATATTTTTAATACAATTTCTTTTCATATTGTCAAAAATGGCCTTATATCGCGCCGATTCAGGACAGAAGGCCGTACATTTTTATTGTTTATCAAAACTATATGCATACTCTCTGAGTCAGAGTCCTGACGTCACGCGAATGTAAACAATGGTTCAGCCAATTAGATTCGAAAGTAGTCTCCGACGTAAGGATAGACTCGCATTGGAGATGTGCCAACCGGCGGACGGCGGTTCGCTTGCTAGCACCAGCTGCAAGCTGATTGGCTGATGGTATAGCATCTGCCCGGGCTAGAACCAGTACAACATTCTTTCGCCAGCACCGAATTCCTTCGCCAAAAAATCAAATATATACGGCTGGAAAGTCTTTTCAGTCAAGAAAACTTGCAGATAGGGGTTTCCCAACACGGGCTACAAAATTGCTATCTCAGTTTAAAACTAATGTTGAAGGTGAACTATTTCCTTGAAAATATAGGGATGATATAAGCATGCAGCCAGGTGTTAGGGTATTCATGTGAAGTAAAAAAATGACCCCAGCTGTGCTGGGGTCATTTTTGTATGTGCCACTTTTGGTCGGGGCCACTCAAAGCACTTTAACCACCCCTGCTCATCGCTGGGCAATGAAGGCAGCATAACTTTAGCAATTGGCCTATTAGCTTATCCTTTGCAAGCGATATAACCAGTATCGCTGTACTGCACGGACGAAGCCTTTCAGTTGAGCAGAACACAAACCTTCAACTGATTGTCCGCCGGCCAGACTAGACGGAACGGGGCCGTCATCGGGGCCGCCGCGGGAAGGGCCGTGTGTGGCCGCCAGCTGTACGTGCTCGGGTAACGTCTGTATGGCCTCCATCCTGAGCCAGACCATCTGCCGGGGGCGGAGATCACGTGTCGAGAGCGGACCAATCAGAGCGCGAGTCGCAGAGGCGAGGCTGCCGGGCCCTCGACGAGTCACGTCATACAAAGTCATAAACAGCGGCCGACAGCTGGCAAGAAACGACAAATAATCGCACCAGGGCTGTGACGAGTCTGCATACATACAGTAGCACACCGATGTAACATTGTTTCACTGTTTCATTGCATAGCATGATTAAACGATGAGGTGCGGAGACTGAAAACGATGCGCTATGTCTCCATGCACATCAACGAACAGTTCGGAATGGGCCAGGTGAACCAAATCGTGCTTTGTCCAGTTCGCACCGACGACTTTTCTAGTCACGTATCCCTAAATATTAGAAAGCTTTTGATCTTGCTTGTGCTCTGTCGCTTTGGCCACTCCATCGCTGACATGATTTCGACTGAACCAGGGTTGGAGATCCTGGGTGGGTGTTGAGGTCCAGACCCACCGGGGTCCTCCAGATGTAAACAATCTGTTGTGCTTGTCTGGGTGGATTCACAACTGTGGTAAGGTCCCGATTGCAATTCCCCGAAGACGTGATTATATTAGTATAATTATATATCGTGATAAATGCACGCACGTATTGCCAAGAGACGCCTTTGTACGGGACTTAACCCTCCTAAAACGACCCCCCCCCCCCCTGAGGTTTTTCTTGAATAACTTTTTACACATGCGGAGCATCTTGCTGAAATTTTCAGTAGCTGAGTTTACAACAATTATACGTATTATATACACATTTGAAGTGTATACGACTTTTACATCGTGACCTATGTATGACCTTTTCGTCAAGGTCATGTCAGAACCCAAAGGGACATTGACCTGACCCCAAAGGTCACCAGTTGACCCAGATGCTCAAAATAGGATGCCTTTGTATTGTCCTTATGACAGGCATCACGCTACTTTTTACGGTGTCTCTCTATCTCTCTCCGTTCGGAAGTTATACTAAGCGCTCTGTACAATCGCTATTTTTGGACGTGGTCGATCTTAGGTCATGACCTGGAAGGTCACCCGTTGACCTGAAACCTAAAACTTGCATACTGTTAGATTCCTCTCATGACAGGCAACATGCTGGTTCTTATCGTATTGCTCCATGTTGCTTGATTTGGAAGTTAACAGCGGGGGTCTTTTTAGGACCCCCGTAGGGCGAAGGTGAGAAAAGGTCCCCGTAGGGCGAGGGTTAAGAGCATGGGCGTCGCCACCACTACGGACAGTACGGACAGTGTCCGTACAAGTTAGCGAACCTCCAAAAACTTGTACGGGCTGTCCGTACAAGTTTGAGGAGCCATTTGAAGGTGCAGAATTATAGATACCTGAAATGTTTATATTTGAATTATCTTCAGATGAACTATTTGTGACGAATCGTGACGAATAACCTCTATTCATGGAACTTATTGTTCAACAGGAAAAACAAAAACATCTTATTGTCCCCTCCACAACTTGAACGCACAAATGGCCAGTTGGAATGAAATGTTAACGTTTTTCGTTTGGAGTTCGGAATAGGAGTATTTGCGAAAATGGTAAGAGGCATTAACATTTTGCCCTTGTCATTGCTAAAACGTTTAGCCGTTTAGTGAGCAGTGCTTGATGTGAAAGCGGTTACTGAAAGTTTGGGGACGATATTGGCGGTAGTTTACCGAGATATTGCGAAATACGAGAGGGAGCAAAACAAAATACTCTAGTGTTAGTCATTAGTCCAGTAACATAAATGGTCAGGCCGTAATATTACTGAACTGTATTTGGCTTCCTTCTGGTACTGACGACAACAACACGGCAATTTGTATGGAGGATTAAGCACGCGCGTTTTATTTTACATGGATCCAAGCACAGTGTATTAGGCGTAACCCGGGCCGTGCTGGGTGCTGGTTTGGATGTGTCTCCTGAAATTTTAGGAAATGATAGGAACAAACGAGAGAGCTAGAGACGTGCTAGCTAGAGACGTTTGACTGATACCACAGTGTTCATCTCGGCGAGATGCGTCTCCTCATATGCAACATGATCAACCTGGGTCACTAAATGTCCTTGACCCGAGGTCATATTTGGAACTTGACCCGATCCGGTCACCAGAAGTATTGGTCGGATCGTCTTGACGAGG